>JACEFZ010026711.1:0-40628 GCA_014155875.1 Cepaea nemoralis
TTCGCATAGAAAAACAAAAACAATCAAATGCAGAGGTTCTAGAAAAACTGGGAATGAAGAGAGAGTTGATGAAAGAAATTAAGAGGAGGCAAGTGAAATATTTCGGCTACGTTAAAAGACATGATACTCTTATAAGAACCATACTGGAATGCAAGGGTGAGGACAAGCGAGCAAGAGGTAGACAACGTTACAAGTGGGAAGATGACATCAAGAGATGGACGAACAACATCACGTACAGTCAAGTCGAGAGACAGACAGTGTTGGGGATCCATTGCAGCCAATCTTCATTATGGAGATGGCACCTGATTGATTGATTACCTAAGATCGGATGCATAGATATATAGGATGTGTTTGTTACCTGTGAAGGACTCCATAGTAACCCCACATAGATTTCCGAGAGTCTCTCGGACACATACAGGTCTGCTCAAAGGCACACCTAGCCCAGAGATTTGTCACAGCTGCCAGTACAAACCGGTCAGTTTTGTACACACCAAATGTGGCGTACGCTTCCGGATACTGGTAGAAGCTGCAGATTCGTTGTCCAAAGTAATAGACAGTCTGAAACGTGTACACATGTCAGTTAGTCTTACATTATCTGTAATGGAAAGTCTGAAACGTGTACACATGTCAGTTAATCTTACATTAACTGTAATACAAAGTCTAAAACGTGTACAAATGTCTGTTAGCCTTAAATTATCTGCTATGGAAAGTCTGAAACGTACACATATTTCAGTTAGTCTTACATAATCTGTAATAGAAAGTCTGAAACGTGTACAAATGTGGGACATACATATTTGAAGTAACAACTCGGACAGAGTTGGACAGAATCATTTAAAGTAACAACTAGGACAGAGTGGGACAAAAGGAGCTGTTGTAACAAATAAGACAGACTGAGACATAGGCAGATATTGTAATAATGATAAAGGCCAATTGAAACATAGGCAAATTCTGTAACAACGACACCACAGTTAAAAAGTATAATTAAGATCACCGCAATCGTCATCTCGTGCCCTGCGAACTGGCGTAGGCCTTCATGTCTCTCGACAGATCTCGGTCGTTGATGTTCTAGATGAACTCTGCCGATTTTTCTCCATGCCACCGTCTCACTCCACTCATCACCATTTCTCTTGGCTAGCCTCTACCTCTTTACCCCACTTATCTTTCATGTTGCCATGGTATTATCAGGTACCTTTCTTCTCATCACATGACCAAAGCTAGTCTCTTTCGTAAAGCTGTATGTAATATTCGAGTTTCATTAGCCTCTTACTATGACAGTCCAAAGTATTCACAACTTTCGTCCAAGGAAACACATCTCCGTTGCTTCAAGCTTTTCCTAATTTATTCATTCACGCAAAGAAGCATTAAAAATAGCAAATATGATAGAGAAGAATAGAAGGAGTTGAGATAACATATGGGGTTGGGTGCGACAGGAAATATTAAGACAACCAATAGGACAGCGAGATAACACCACCTGTCTCCATTAAGACGCGAATACATACTTGGACACTATGTCAACTGACGTTGTAAAGTACTTTGTCCCTTACGCTACCTAGTAGCTACCACAAATAACTTCAAGTGTATTGTTTGGCACTCATAGAAGTATTAAAAAATAAGAAGGAGAGACAAGTGGACATACAAGACAACAAAGAAATTGAAAGCTATAGGTCCTCACCGGGATTAGAATCTGTTACTTCTAGTAGGCGACAGATCCTATCTGCAGGAACAGGTGTACTTCGACACACGGACAACTAGACATCCCTAATAAAGGTGTCTTCTTTAGCCAGGTCTATCATCCACCTGATCCCACAACTTTGCAATATGGACGGAATTTGTATCTAAAAATTGAAATAGCACCATTGGTCTCAGAATGTCATGTTAACCCAGCGCAGGTCAAATTACAAACACATCATTTCATTTCATACCTACTAGACAGCTCTGTAAATGTCAGCTAGACTAAACTGTTACATTCTCTTTATCTACACTTGAGGCGTAATTACGACACAATTGTGAACATGGCTGGCCATCGTGGAAGAGATTGGGACCTCACCACGTAGTATCCCAAAGACAGCAATCTGACAGAATGTACAGCCAAAGCTAGAGACAGACAGTGTTGGAGTTCCATTGCAGCCAGCCTTCACTGCGGAGACGGCACCTGAATGATAGATTGATTGAGAGAGCAAAATCAGAATGGAAACAGCATGAGCATATTTTTCAGTGGTAGTGCCCTGGCTAACACGCTTGCCTGTTGGCCAGGTGGTCGTGTGTTCAAATCACATCAAGCTATGTTTTTAAATAATTTACCTGGGTTCCCACGTCGACCCAGCCTACAACTGGCCCAGGATAAGTCCTTTGAAATAAAGTCGGTCGGATTGGTAGTGACCACATGCCCAAGTGAATGCCCATTTGTCTATACAAATATGGGACCAGAATCACGTACTCAATACCCTGGCGCGTAAGTGTCCTTAATAATAATAATAATAATAATAATAATAATAATAATAATAAACATATTGCAAAGAGGCAAAATCTACACATCTTATGTAAACATGCCCTGTGTTGCATATTAACCGATTCAATGCCGAAGGATAGTATATCGCCAAAGGTGACTTCTGATTTGGACAGGACGATATACTGCCGTACTAGCGGTATGATGTTATGTGTTTCGTTTCATGGTATTATCCGAAATTTTAATGCTGAGTGAAAGATAACTGAAATTATAATACTTGTTCATTTAACTGTGCACCAAATTGTGTTCAAATCTACATGTTTGTTTGGCACTGAGTCAGTTAAAATGTTCAGCCAGATTTCTTTAATCTGCTCACACCAAATTTAAAAGATCCAGCATACAATATTGACACTAGTTCGTTACATACGGTGTGTTGTTTGAGACAGAAGAGTTATTCTACAGTGCGCTCACTTCTGGCAAGCTTCTGTGAGGAATCAATCCGGAAACCATTTTTCGAAGAAGTTGGATTCCATACCGCATGGCTCTATCGTACACATCACCTGGGTAGCATTTGTACCTGATTGATGCATCCTGCCACACTACGTACTTCCTGGCACGGAACAGCGCCATCTGGGGAGTAGTCAACAGAAGACACTATAATGCATTTACATTTGTTTGCCTCCATATAAAAATCCATATCTCAGTAACCAAATGAGGGAAAATGATGAGATTTAGCATATAACCTTATCATTATGTCCACTCAAAAAAAAAATTTTTGTTCTGGAGATTGTACAGCAGATTTCAATGTTTGTTTATATGCGGTACGCGGTATACGTAAATTATATACCGTACCACATAGCACGGAAATATGGAAATATCCTATACTCGAACTTACGGAAAGGTACTGGCTCCTTAAACTTGGAGTGAAGATAACAGTTGACAACTCTAAGGTGAACTTGAAAAGATAACGTAAATATGAGAGTTCAAGGAACTTACACCGCTTTATTACGGCAGTTGACAAATCAGATACATCTTACAGTGTAATAATTAGGGCATCTGTAATGACCAGAGTGGCATCTAATATCAACATACACCAGATGGTTTACCCCAACTTGTCCAACGTTCGCTTGGTCGTCACTCAGTATCACTTGTCCTTCATGCGTTCACTCAGGCCGTCCTTGCCGTCATCTTCCTCCGGTTCTGTCTAGAGTCGGCCCGACGTTCTTGAATCCATGGCGTTCCCAAGATAAGCTTCTAGCTGTTGTTCACTTGGAGTCCACTGCTAGCCTTCAAAACATCCAATAGCCACACCAAGTTGTTCTCAAAATCTAACACACGCCCGTTCACCTTGATTGTCGCACAACGTATGATTTCGTTGTCACGCTAGCGTTGGTGTGACGTATATTCGTATCCCATAGTTTACGTGCCCTGTTTACTTTGAGAGTTCCTTCTATCCTCTGTATGGCGTGATCTGGGCACTTGCTATGTGGCATTATGTCCCCCACCTTTAAATGATAAAATCATTTACATATTTATACACCTGTGATTACTAAACCATGTCCAATAGTAGAGCTGACATCATGAGTAATATACAAAGCTGAGTACGACGTTATGGCCCCTATTAATTACCCCCAAAAATATATGACGGGCACGACCTCCAGTTCACAATCCCACGGTGAACGTCGTGTAGCCAGCCCATGGGGAGGCTGGTCAAACTAATTATACAATTAGTCCCTTAAATGTCCTTATGGACAAGTGTCCTCACTCTGGGTCAAAACCCGGAGTTGGGGGCGTGGGTAAACAGGTACCAAGTAGTCAGTACCAGTTAACGCTCAATACTGTCGCTGGTTTATATATCCGCTGGGTGTTACTCGCATACAACACACACACACACACACACACACACACACACACACACACACACACACACACATATATATATATATATATATATATATATATATATATATATATATATATATAATAGGTGAGGTGGTCGCCATCGCTGTACATAGTGCAATCGTATAACTTTAGAGATTTTCTCTACACCATCAACCGCATTTACTTATGTGCAACTCAATGTAATGGCTCATCATATGTGGCGTAGCCTTCTAATGAATATATTAGAACCCATTGATAATTATAACACTTCTAATTATAACAGTTATTAACTAATTAACGAATATAATTAACGAACGTAACTATTCTAATATATCAAACTTAACTATTGTAACTAACTAATTACCTATATGTGTGCATGATAACTAAACATAATATAATGTTCGTATCACATATACTAACATTACCATATCAATGTTAGTTCAATGTCAATTAGTGTCACTCTAATTAATATAACTACACAAATCGTCACTTAAGCAAAATACTTAATCCATAATATTTCCTCCTCGAATTCTCGACGATTATAGAAAGTTCGTAATCAATCGGATCATCATCTCTGTAATTGAAGTATGTACACGCAAAGTAAAGTTCCGTCATCCCAGTAATCGAAGTATGCTGGAATTAACAGTTCCAACATGCCGCATCATATGTCACTTCATCATGTCTCTGCCAACAATGAAAATAAACATATGTATCTACATGGCTAACACTATGTAAAATAATTTGTTGGTTGCTATGTACATTGCTATTTAATCAGGTGCATCTGTAATATATAAAATCTCGTCTAAACACTCTATGAACAAATACAGATAAACATTAAGAAACAAAAGTGGAAAACAACTGTGGGCAACTATTTACAATCGACTAAGAAGATCTTTAAGAAACATCATTGACTAGAATCTGGCAGATCTTAACATCGTAGTCTTGAATAATAATCCGTAAGAACTTCTACGAAATAATAAGAAATATAATATCAACAAGAATAAATATTTAAAGCAAATAATATTCATATAAACAATTAATGTTCTCTAATAAAGATATAGTTAACAACAATTATCTGAAGAAGAGAGAATCGAAATACTTTCTCAAGATGAAGTGTAGAAATATGAGATAGTGTGACCAATTCTGAAAGCATAACTTCATATCAGCGAAAATTGGAACAACTTATTTTATAAGACCCTAATGTGTCTGTAGTGAAATGTGTGCTGATATGATTAATAATTATTCTCATTCACTCTTTCACTCCTTCTTTTCCTTCTTTTCTTCTTTATTCCTTCTTGCTTTCTTACAAACTTATGGTGTTTCTTTACTGTATGTATGCCAATATCTGTACCTTTCAACTTTGTTGACTTGAATACTGTTATAGTTTTCACTCGTGTGTATATTGAGAATAGGGTATGTTTGGCCAATCTGCACCAGAAATAAGCCAAGTAAATAGAATAAATAAAGATCAACGTATATCGATTATTGGCTTGTGTGCAAATTTTCTTGTCTTGTGAGTGAATATCTGTAATGGAATGCATAATAGACATCTTCGTTTGTGAGTAAATGTTCGTGACGACTCCTTCAACCTGGGATAGGGTAAGTTAATCAAAGTCATGATTTGGGTAATAACTATGATTATAATATCCCATCGCCATATCTGTTGTTTGTCTCTTTAGTGTGTTTTAGCAATATCCTATATGACCCGCAAATGGTGAGTCATGAGCCAACTTTAGTGCCTTACTGCGATATTTTGTAGGTAGTACTGTTTGCAATAAAAGTGTTGAACCTTTGTTGTACCGTCTGGACAAAATATTATTGTCTAAAATAAATTGCCAATTACCATGTTTAGCCTGTTTCGACGGTTCATGTATACTCTTAAAACAAGTTTGTAATGTTGGATCTTGTTTCTGTTCATTAGCTAAGTCAGCTGTCAGTGTGATAGTATTCTGAGTATTGCCATCGTCAGTCTGAGAAGATTGTTCTTTTTGTTTCCGCTCTTGAGCTCTTGTGACCGCATTCGTTTGAGTGTGGTCAATCTCCCATTGAATTGCCTCTTCATGAGTGTAATCATTTGCACTGGGTACATTCCCAATAAGTAACCCGGCACAAGGATTAGGCAATACTGCTGCATTTACTGTGCCTTCAAAGTATGGAGATTGTATTGTAATTGTGGCAGTTTTATATCTCTCAATTGTGCCACCAAAAGTTCTGCAGGCAACAGTTTTGCCTGTATAATCTTCTGTTTTTATTAACCTTTGGTCAACTCCAATAATTGAAGCCCCTGAATCGCGAATACAGGTAGTAGGTTGCCCATTTACCCATGCCTGGTGAACTCTGAGAGTGCCATTCTGAATATTAACAGCATTGGCTTCACGAATGGTTTCTAAACATTCGTCAATATGGATGTCTTTGTCAGTCTTTTCAGTATTGTCGCTATAATGTTGTATGATAGCTGCATGTGTTTCTTTTACGTCATCTGAATCACTACTGGAGAATACATATGCGGTACTTGCTTCTTTCCAAGTATTTCTCATCGCACATGATCTACTGGTATGCCAGTACACCCGACAAGAAAAACAAAACACTCCTCTTGTAGGATTCATACTTACTTCTTTTCTTTGCCGTGATGTCTCTTAGATATGCTGCGTAACCAGGATGTTGATCACACATTTCCAGATGTCCGTGTGATAATTTGCAGTGTTGGCATCGAGTGAGGTGTCCCTTTCTTGGTCTGTCGCCATCTTTATTCGAGTACTGATATGGACCTCTATTTTTATTAGCAAATTTCTTAAACTTACCATTGCCTTTCTGGAATCTGGCGCTCGCTCCTATGACAAGCTCTGGTTGTGCACAGTCAGCAAATATGTCACGATGGGCATTATAAAATGATTCACCCCGTGACTCCATCTCACTAAGTGACTTACACTTATTCTCTACCAGAAATACAGACATAGCTTCTGGTACTGCTGATAGAAGTTTGTCTCTCAGCATCAGGTCACGTATTTTATCGAAATCAGACCCAATGTCTGCTGCCTTTAACCATTTGTCAAAGCAAGAAGATGTTTCAGAAACAAAGTCAAGGAATGTTTGGTTAGACTTAGGTGTAAGTGTCTTAAATTTTGTACGCAACCCACATTCATCCAAACTAAAATGTGCAAGAACACGATCTCGCATATATTTGTAGTTGGTTCGCAAGTTCTCAGGTATTAACTCAATCACCTTTAATGGTTCCAGCGCGAGATGTCGATGGAACAAAATAGGTAAGTCCTGTTCAGGAATCTTATAGAATTTTGCTAACACCTCGAAATTAGTAATCCAGGAAATTACTGAATCACCTTGTTGGAAGTTACGAATCAGACCTTGGTACTTCTTCACCGGATCATTATGTTTTGCTTATATTCTTTTTCGTTCTATTTCAGCTTTACGATCCATTTCTAATGTCTTAACTCTCAAATTCCCTTCAAGTTCCTTGTCCTTAAGAAGTGCTTCGGCCGCAAGTTTTTCTTTCTCAAATGCTAGTTGCTTTTCCTTCATTTCTGTCTCTGCGGCTAATTGCCTTTCTTTCATCTCTTTTTCTAAAGCTAATTTCTCTTTTTCAGCCGCTATTCTCTCCCGTTCTAGATATGATTCATTTTCTTTTGCCGCCATTTTCTCTCGTTCTAAAGCTAATTCATTTCGCTTAATCGCCATTTCCTTCTCTTTCAATTCTTTCTCAAGTGCTAATCTCTCTTGTCTTTCTTCCCTTTCACGAGCTGCTTGAAGTTCTTTCGCTTCTTTCTCTGCTGCTCTTTCTTCTCGTTCACGCGCAGCCTGAAGTTGTGTCTCCTCTTTTTGCTGCATCTGGAATTCCTTGAACTCCTGCTTTGCCCATGTCCTAAGGTCTGAGCCGGTCAAATCAGACTTCTCACCTATGTCCATGAAGTCATGAAGTGCCAACATGTTGTCTTAACTTAGCTATATCTTAACTAGCTGAAATAAGATAGAGGAGTGCAAAGGAATCGACAATATGCAAGTACGTTGAAAATAGAGTAGACAATTTATCAAAGAACAAATGTTGAACGAAATGTCAACTTCAAACTCAACAATAATGTAGAATTGAATAATAAAATAAATTCAGCAAACTTATTGCAATAGAAATGTCCTAACCGTTACTCTTTGTAAACAACAGAAATAGTATGTAAAAATATATGCAGTACAAAGAATATAATAACACTAGACAGTTAACAGTTACGAAGGAAACAAGTGACGTGTAACGTAAACACATATTTGTACTCATAAAAGACAATAATACTGACTATCGAAATCTAGGTAAATAACATACAACACTACTGCAACACTACTATAACACTCTATTAGTACCACAATAAGTGAGACCGACACAAATTACTTCGTAACGACCTGACGATTGCAAGTACACAACGTCTTCTTAAGTTAGGAAAATGATCTTAACTATCCCTACGAAGAGCCCACCAACCACCCGCTGTTAATTTAACGCGAACTTAGTCATCGCTAATTACTTAATATCTTACGAATGCACCCAATCACCAACAATGAACGTAACGATCAACAAATTAAAACCTATACTGGCCTTATGTTAAACCGTTGGCGTGATCCGTAAATAATTTACACACGTTGAAGTGTGTGTGTGTGGTATCTGCCTGCTAGATACCGGTGGTGTATTGGTGATTGGTGGTATGTAGTAGCACTTGAATCGAGTAATGTTGTCCTTGTATATCTTGGTATTGCTGAGGCAGTGGTGAACTGACTATATGTAATCAGTATATAATTGTGACACCCGTGGCATCGCGCCCGTTGAATCGGACAGTTCACATTATCAACGGTGGTGTCACTATTTTAAAGCGTAGATCTATCGCTGAACCTTGAGCTGCCTCAGCCGTATGTTGGTGACATGCATAATGATTCATCTTGTTGCTGTTGTCAGATACGTATAGCCAATGTCCAATCGTGTATGAGGTGACGATCGAGTGTGTTGACGTTTGGTAACTCGTATCACGCGGAGAGCAGATTCCTTCACACGTACGTTGGAATTCAACCTCCTCGTAATGTAATCGTATTATAAATTATTTCCTGTTGTGTGTCGATGCTGCTAGACGTAGCTCATGGTGAAGGACAGGTCTTCACGTATTAGTATAAGTTCATCCGACAAAATACAAGTGTACATACTGTCCACAACTAGCAGATAGCTGAGTGTGTTGAAAATGTACGATTTCCATGTGTTCGGCAACGAACATGTAGAAGAAATGTTCTTGTAGAAGATAAAGACTCTTCAGTGACGTGTTGCACTCGAACTATGTCGTCTTTGATGTCTAATGACTCATACACAGCTGGTAAATATGTGTCAGTGTTCCTCTTACCTTATGTGAGGACGGTGTGACGTATATTCGTATCCCATAGTTTATGTGCCCTGTTTACTTTGAGAGTTCCTTCTATCCTCTGTATGCCTTGATCTGGGCGCTTGCTATGTGGCACGGTATAAGTCCATAATTTTAAATTTATTACACTTTCAGCGAGAAAATCAGCGTTCAATGTTGAATATTCTCCGTGGTTCACGGGATTCGTCTATGACAAGAACTCCGCTCTGTTTAAACTGGGAGTGTTCAGAGGTGTCGTCAGTATGGGTTCTTTCATGAATCCTGATTATTTAAAAAAAAAAAATCTTCCCACTTATGGCTAATATTGGAATGTGTGAATATTGTTCAATGGGATTGAATGTGAAATTTTGTACACTTCAAAACATCGCTATGAAGTTGTACAAATATTTTTGTCAAGAAGCTGATCGCAGGAAACTGTTCATACTATTACAAATTCCGAAAAAAGAAGAGCATGCATTGGGTTTGAGTAAACGGTCATTTCGTTGATGGGTGCGAGAATCTGGAATTAAACCACTACGCAATAACCAAACGGTAGGTAGAATGGCTATTGTAGACGGCTTTGACAAGGATGTCATAAGGCGAGCTATTATGAAAATGCTGGATACCAAAGAAACAGTGACTGTAAGAAAAGTAGGGTTTGGTTGAGAAAGAACAATAACATAGAGCTATCCAAAACAACTTTGTGGAAAATTATAAGGACATTAGGCTTCACTTTTAGAAAGTACAAGGGAGGTAGAAATATCCTTTGCGAGCAACCGCATTTAGGAGTTATGAGAAGCAGATACCTACGTGAAATAAGGGAAATGCGCAAAGAAAATTATGACATAGCGTATCTGGACGAAACGTGGATCAATGCGCACCACACAAGTGATCAGGAATGGCAATCAATGGATGGAAAGATAAAGCAATATGTACCCAATAGTATAGGACAGCATTTGTTCATGGCCCATGCTGGCAATACGCATAATGGCTTACTACAGAATGCTGGACTCGTGTTCGTATCAAAGCATACAGACAATAGGGATTATCATAAGATTAACGGTAATATATTTAGAGATTGGCTGGAGAATACAGTGCTTCCATCCCTAGATATTCCGTTGTGTACAATTATGGGCAATGCATGATATCAATGTTGTTGCCCAAGAACGCAAAATACCTACAGCATCGAGCACAAAGGGAGCAATAAAGATATGGCTCCGAATGGAAAACATACCATTTCCAGAAACGTATTTCTAGCTAGAATTGTCGTCTCTTGTAAACCAGACGCCCAAAAAGCAAGAAATATCAAATAGACAAGTTGATAGACGAGCATCGTCATGGGTGCTTGAGACTTCCGCCGTTCCATTCTCATTTTAACCCTATAGAACTTGTGTGTTCTAAAATTAAAGGACAGGTGGCAGCTTACAATATTATATTCAAGATACTAACCCAGTCCGCGCTATTAAATATTGATAAAAGTTAGTGGACAACAATGTGAGGACCATGTGTTGAAAGAGGAGGATGACTATTGGAGAAATTATGGAGTTAATTTTATGCAACCGAGAGTCAGTCATCAACCTACTGGAATCGTGCGACACAGATTACGGTCTGGGCAGAACGTAGACATTAATCCACATGCACACCAACTTGGATATTTTTGCTCCAACTATTCAAAGAAGAATTGCAGGCCCTTAAAATGACAGCATCGGCACAAACAATACAACTTGTCAATAGCAACAGTTTGTATTCCACAATGATGAATTTTCAATTCCGTAAGACCTCAACTGTGACAAACAACTGGCATTGAAAAAAAAAAAGAAGCTCTAGACGCATTGAATACCAACCGAAGAGTAATATTGCGGTAAGAACTGACATATTGTGGCATATCAAGAAGCGTGAGAAGAAACTCGTTGTCAAATGAGGGAACAACACACCAACATATGAATAAATCTATAAACTGCAATGAAAAGAGGACCAACATCTTGACTGTTATGAAGGAAGCCCGCTACAGAGACATTCACAGCTACATTCGTCGTTCAAAACAGATAATGATGTTCCGTCTCAGCAGAGTAGACATTGCACCCACGCCCAGACGAATCCGGATAAGCTTTGTGTCGTCATCTGAATTGGCAGTTCATTCATTACTGTAAAACACGTTTGTTAGCGAGAAATCACTAGTTTTTCACCAAAACATCAAAGAAATGTCGCCGCTTTCCATGATTTAAGTTGCTTTTGGACCTATCAAAGACATATTCCTTGGGTGGGGGTAAATATAAGACGGCAGGAACAAATTTCATAACGATGCAACAGACAGTTTTCAAAATAACTGATCGTGAATGACGGCATTCATTTCTGGACAGACAAAAGCACAAAGCTACCACCAAGATGTGTGCATGACCTAATTTTATTGAAGTAAACTCTTTCTTTCTTGTTATCCTCCACCAAATTATATAAGCATTAATCTATTCTCTATATTAAAGTGTCTGTATACACTTCATCTATGTTTAATGATTTCCAGTATTTCAATTGTAAGTGTTTCGACTTCGTTGATAATTATGTGTTGTTTCTCTTCATTCCTAATTCTCACATTCCTATTTTTTAGTTTAACATTTGACACGCCGGCGCCTGTGGCTAAGTGTAGTGAACGTGTTTCACAATCCTGCATTCCAGGTTCAAAATTAGCAGCAGACGATTTGGAAACTGACCGTCCAATGTTGATTGTTAACAATGGTATGAGCGTCGGTAGTTCAGAAAGCAATGGCAAACTACTGAACGTAAAATTACCTGGAACATTACGGAAGAAAAGCTCAAATAATGCTGAGGTTGATTACGACGTTTTGTCAAGGACATGTAATTAATTTAATTGTTTAAACCTGACACATGGTGCAAGCCCTTTGTAGGATGTTGCGATTAACCCCATGTTGATTCTTTTGGCAATTTCATGCTCAGCAACTTGCCATTGCGTTCTGAATAAAAACACAACGTTTAAGTTCAAATTACCTGTGTAAGGAATGAACCCACTACATTGCCATCAGCACACAAAACGTTTAAGAGTGAGGCCTCTTAACCTTTGCACGACTATTGGGGAGAATTTCGTAGTCAAATTTGCCAATACTTCTGCCTGTGACACATTCATCCTCAGTGCATATATAAGATACTCTTGGCTTGTTGCTGTCACCATCTAATCATGATGTTTATTTCAATGTTCTTCACAATGTCTGTGACTGCAGTAGTTAACTAGGCATCTGTGAGAATGCTTTGCCGCTTTGTTTGAAACACACAGGCGGATTACATAAAACAAGTTCACAACAAGCATGAGTAACTTTCATATTTATACGAGTATTTTCATGTAGGCCGGTCTCCCTGAACTAGAGTTTTAACGTCTCTCTCCGTAATCCCGTATATCCACGTGAGGAACGTAATCTGCGCGAGAATCGGTAGCGGTTCTCGCCGCGTTAGTAACTCACGGGGTATGTAAGCCGGTCGCTCAGAAAGCAATGGCAAACTACTGAGCGTAATCTTGCCAAGAAATCAACAATCAGTTGAAAGATGCTAATTTTGACAACGATGTCCTGTAAAGGATATGTGAACACACACACACACACACACACACACGCACACACACACACACACACACACACACACACACACACACACACACACACACACACAAGGAGATTTCATTTAGCGTTTTTTTTATTTTTCAGGTAGTTGTTTCGGTATGTGTTTCTGTGCTGACGAAGGCTTTGACTGCGAAGTCGATTTTACTACTTCTGATAGAGTTTTAGTAAAGATTACCGTTTATCTCTCTTGTTTTGTTTTTGGTGATTCATTAATAGGCATCTGTGAAGAAGGTAATGTGCGTATGCATCCTTCTTGATAGTGACCAAACCGGTCGGCGACCTCAGGCATTGTGTCTGTAGATGTTCGCTGCTTAAAGATACCTGTCGGCTACTTTCAAGTTCAATCCTTGACATGCTCGCATGGTTTCACGTCACCCTGTTTTAGGGATAAACCGGTACTCCACTGCTCTCGGGTGTCCTGCAATGTTAGCGGGGGAGGGGGGGGGGAATACCTTACTTCTCCTGTTAAAGGGATTACACCCACCCAGCTACCCTTTTGAAATTGAAATAGCAGGAGGAATAAATTCATATTTATTGGTGGGCATTCATAGAGGTAGATGAAAGAAGTAGATATTAGAGGACGCAACGAATACCTTGCTGTAAATGCTCGAATGTCTGTTTTAATATGATGATTCCTTTCAGAAATTAAACAATAGAATGGTTATAAACTTTGCTAACAAACGGAAGATGCCATATTCTCATGGTCAACTTACCCCTATGGAATGAAGACCTAATCCATTAACAGATTCATGGTCAAACAAAAAGTAAGTTTGGACTAAACAAAAATGGATGTCGGAAAATGGGAAGTAGAATTGTGTGGCAGTTATGACTATAAATGTTGTTAATGTCAATGCAGACTTGTATTTTAAGGCAAGTACAACATATAAACCTATGGCAGAGACGGGAAGTTGCTTTAGATGATTAATGACCCCCGACACTTAATCAGTTAACGTTGAGAGATATGTTAACAGTCTTGTATGAAGACATTTTAATACTAATACAAGAAATTTATTCCAAAGCAACACATCGCTGTAAAATAAAACAAAGAAAAAACAAGTCATATTTAAACGTATCAAGAAGCGGCAGCGCCAACAGCCACAACCATACGCAGTTAATTCAATTATAACAAACACAACTTCGCGTCTTTTTGAGCATACTGCAGTCATTCCTAGCAGGTAGTCAGATGTATATTTCAGATGAAGAATCGAGATGTTCACTGATTTTGGAGTCAGTGAAAGAAAAGACATATTATAAAACTGTTACATAAACTATCATCAAGGTCGGGTGCCCAGCGAAGTGGTGTAAGCGTTTATGGCGCTCCACAGACTTATGCTGGTGTCCGTGATCAGTTCTACTGATGCTATTTCTCTATGGCATCGTCTTGTACTATCCAGCATCATTTCTCTCGATATCCCTCTGCCTCTTCTACCACAGACCTATCCAGTCATTACGATGCTTCTCTTCTTAGTATATGACCAACGAGTACTGACTGTCTCATTCATGTGGTTGTTTATATATTCTTTCATAAGCCTCTTTAAGGCAATTGCTGTTATTTACTCTGGCTGTTCATTTACATTTACAAATATTTACAACATTCATCACAAAAATCACTGTCAAACTGTCATCTACTGTGTATAGTACCTTGTGATGTAGGACCCCCCCCCCCCCCCAAAAAAAAAAAAAGAAACAAAAAAAAAATAAGGGGGTGGGGGTGGGGGTGTGTCTTGATCATGAGAAATTAACGTTCACCTGATTAATTCAGTCGCCGCGAACTGTGCAGGTCAGGGTTTTTCATTTTGCCCCAGATAGAAAAAAAATCCACACCTTCCCGGGGATTCAAACCTGAGTCTCCCGAAGCTGAACGCGGCATTCTTAGTCACTTGGCCAGTCGCTTCTCGTACAAAAACCACAACTCCGCTAATTTCAAGATTTTTGAAGTTAACATAGATCCATTATGAAATAAAATGTTAGAAACAAGAAGGGGTATTTAAAGACGAGATGATCGACTTTATGGCACCGGGTTCTATCTCATATGGCATGTTCTACTTTCAGCACAGCGACCTGTCGAAAGCAAACGACAAAGCAGCAATTCATTGCGAGACTCCAGCGACGACACCCAGGGGTCTTCCTGAAAATTACACCCGTGAAGGGATTGCGAAGTTCGACAATTCACCCACTAATTTTTGAGCGCGAAGCAGACGGCATAATCACTATCACAGAGATCAATCAAACAATCAATCAATCATGTGCCATGCCGGAAAGCGTGGGCGGTCATGACTCGCCATTTCACTCGATCACCAGTGTCGTGGATCAGCTCAGTGTTCCTGTCTCGTCCATGCCATGTGGCCAAGCCATCCAGGTATTTTCCTCTCGGTCTTCCTCTTGGTCTGTTCCCCTCGATCTTGCCAGTTGTCACTAAGTTCTCCAATCCATTTCTTCCATCACAGAGATACCTGTAGAATAAAATTTACAATTGTTAAATAATAACTGAAACTATTCACCCTTATTATTAATGGTTTCCACATGTAGCAATGTAGATTTCTGACGCGATCCGGGAACTTTTCGAATGGAAACGAAACAACCTGGCAAAGGCAGCATTTTGCAGTCTGTAATAGAGAACATTGTTCGTATATTGGAAACCACGGTTAAACAAAAAACTCTTCATAAACATCATGATCCTTACAGATAAGTGTGTGCAGTATTTATCAGAAATGTTCTATCTGCAATGGAGGACATTGTCCATACATTAGAAACCAAGTTTAAATAGGAATCTCATCATAAACATCAGGATCCTTGCCGATAAGTCTGGGCGGTCAGAATTCGCCATCTCACACGATCATCAGTCTAGAATCAGCTATGTGTTCTTGTTTTGATTACGCCATGTGGCCAAGCCATCCAGATATTTGTCCCTCTGTCTTTTCCTACCCCCCCCCCCCCCCCCCACCACCCGCATACATCTTGTCAGCTGTCAGTAAGTTTTCCAGTCTATTTCTCCCCAATAGTGTGCCTAAAACAATCTTGACTATCTACTGCTAGTTTCTCGAAGAATTCACGGTTTTCGTTTGTTTCATGTAGGATTTGCTCATTGGCTTTTCTGTCTATCCATGGTATTTTTTGCATTTTCACCAGAAACCTAATTTCCTCTACAATTAGGTATATCTCAGCTTGTTTGCTTTTTATGATTCACATGCATATACGAGTTAATATTATACACAAATTTCAACACTCTCATTGTAGTGCAACTGAGAGTTATTTGTGTTCCTCAATATGTCCTCTATCTCGCAAAAGGCTGCATTTGTCATAACGGTCCTTGAAGGTCAGCTTGGCCGAATGGATAAGAGGGCTCGTTCTTAAACATCCGGTGTACTGATGCCAATGTAGCAAATGCAAACAAGAAACAAAACATTCATCAACCCTACACCGGACAGTTGGATTAAAATGTTGACCTCTCGTCTTTACTTGGCGATTAAATTACAAGTACTTCAGAAGTCGGTGTGAGTTCGCAAGGGACACTGGTAATAGAGAAAACGAATCCACACGCAAAATCAGTCCAGTTTACTAACAGTATTAGCACGTTTATGGACTACGCTTAAGGGTACTTCATTTTAATTCAAAACACACAAAACCGCCTTTTTATTTAAGCACTGACATCTGGTGGGATCGTCGATTTTCAGAATGGGGATCTGGGGATTCACTTCGTGGACGGTCGACAAGCGTGTTTGCAGCAAGATGTAACCCAGATATATCAAAGATGAGCACAGACAGATGGGGCATACACAAGATGAGACGAGTAGAACAATATATGGATATGCACTCTGAAGACAACGAGGGCCCTCCGGGCCCAGAAACAATTATTCCACCCATCGAACGGTCTAGCAGTCCACCACATACTCAGCCGGAAGTATATCAATACACTCCTACACCCACCATGGAATCACCGTGATGTCACGTAAATTTCCCGGAACTCCAGGGATTCCTTTGTTTGCGGCGAATTAAAATTGAAGTACCGGCTTAAGTTCATAGTCAGCGAGTGCAAAAAAAAAAAAAAAAAAGCAGCGATTCTTGTTCTAATCCCTTCAAGGCACCAGTTGACAAAACATGAGACCACAAGATGAGTAACTAATATTCATGTCCTGTTTAGACAAAGGATTTTAACATGTATCACATCTTCCAGTCGCTCGCATTTTCATTTTAAGGAAACAAAACATAGTAACTAACACTGTACCCTTTTAAGAATTTCATAAGAGGCTTCTAGCCAAGAAGGGTTTGTCCTTAGGATAGGCTACTCGATCAAGTAGAAAAATACAGCCACGAAACCCAACCAACCATGAACAGGTCACGTAAAGGAGAGAGGAGCCGCCTTAGCATTCGGGAATTTGTGGTGTGGAAAGAAATTACACTTTGTCGCAGACTTAGAAGTGTTAAACCAGTACAACTAAATGGATTAGAAACACGAAGAACAAATAAAATACTTACTAATAAACTGCAAACATTCATTAACGGGGGCCTAGCAGAGTAATGAGACTAAATTAGTATGACAGAATCACAGTGGCGTGCAGAGGTTCTTTGATGCCCGGGGCCAAACCCTTGATTGGAAGCCCCTAAATTGTTCTTTCCCTAATTCATTCCTCCTCCCCTCCCACTGCACTATGCTGTCCTCTCTCCCTAATTGGATGCCCCTTCCCGGCTGGATGCCCGGGGCCGTCGCACCCACCGCAGCTCCCTTTGCACGCCACTGCAGAATCACTAACAGAGAACTAACGCATTTCAGTGAATCACAAGGTGGGGAAAAGACGCTGGTTTTGTAAAGGACACACTGAGAATACTGTACACCCCCTTGTCTGGAATACCCAAGGCGAAAGAAACCTAAAATCACACGGATAAGAGAATTAAAGGCATTTATGAATAATAATGGGGAGAACATAGACAGCGCTGCAAAAGTCAGCATTGCATGGAGCAAGTTAGCGACGACAACCAAGTCTCCGAGAAGAATTCACTCGAGAAAAGAACGCCGCAGCCAGGAATCGAACCCACGACCTTCGGAGCTGGCGTAGCTACTTCGCCACGGAGATTCCTAGGTAATCCCGAGATCCAATAACTAATGTCAAATGCTCAAAAACAGAACATCAGCTTCTACAGGAGAGATCTTAACGAACTACAAGACACGGCTTTTGGGAGTCCGTGAATGCAGACAACATATTTGACTCTATGTTAGTTCTCCAAACTATTTGAAATGAGTTTGTGAAAATACGAACAATAACAACAATGGAATATCCATATCAGCTGTCTGCTAACACAGGCAACATTAAAGGGATACCCCCACAACACGCTGTTGTGAGAAATCAGACAGCTAAGACTCTGGCAAAAGTAAACACGCAAAAGGAACACTTTCGCCACGGGGTCTGACTGAAAACATAAAAAAAAACAAAAAAAAAAAAAAAAACGAAAGACCTTATCAAGTGAAAGGATAATAACTGCAATTGTCAGTTACATGTTTGGGAGCAAAACGCGTTGAGGTAGAGCAGGGGCCACTACACTTTTATCACAGTGAGCCGGATAACTGACAAAATGACGAGCGAGGACCGCATAATAATTCTGTAAAAAAAAAGAAAAGAAGAAGAAACATTAAGTTTAGCATTCCATGTTAATCAATGGTGAGTGGCGTGCAATGCGAAAAAAAAACAAAAAAAAAAAAAAAATCAAAAAACAACCAACATATTTATTTACTTAAAAAAATTGTCAAAGAAAGTAAGGAGGTGACGTTAGCAAAAAGATAGTTACATCAGAACTAGTGTGCACATATCCGAAACTCACAAACTAAGCAACACAAAATATTGGTGAGAGAATTGTTTTCAAATGTTCATTAGTCAACCTCATTCGATGTGATGACTTCATGTACTTCATTTTTGAAAATGTTTGCTCACAGACATATGTTGTTCCAAACACTGATGCCATACCAGCGGCAAATTTCTTCTGTTTCGGGAACTTAACATCAGGAAAGCAGTGGTAAAATTCAACAAGTTTTCTTTCTCTGTGCTTCTCTTTCAACAAGTCAATTTCCTTGGCACCACAATTAAAATATATCCTACAAGGCCTCACGACCTCCGTGTACTACAAACCTACGGATGCTCACGGTTTCCTCTTATACAGCTCATCCCACCCCAAAAGCTGCAAAGATTCTATCCCATATTCCCAGCTACTCCGTCTTCATCGTATCTGTCAGGATGATAATGACTTTCTCGAGAAAGCCCATGAAATGCTTGACTTTTTCCACAGACGGGCATACCCAGAGCACATACTGTCCACTGCTTTCTGTCGCATAATCCAAGATTCGCGTGAAATGCCCCTTGTCCAGAAAACGCGACCTCCTAACAATGAACCTAAGCTTAACCTCATCTTTCACCCATATGTCTATGCCATAAAGCATATTTTTCTCCGACACCGGTTTAGCCTGGAATCCGATCCAACCACTCCTGCGGTGTTCTCTAATGTCCCTAGGGCAACTTTCCGCCGAAACAAGAGCCCCAGGGACCACCTTGTGCATAGTCGCCTCCCCACAGATACTTCATCCGTGGGCACATTTAAATGCCACAGTAAGAGTTGTCTGACATGCCAACACGTTTCTCAGACACCGGCGATTACATTTCCCCTGGGCAAGTTTTCCTTGAAAGATTCTTTTACTTGGAAATCCCGCAATCTTATATATGTTATCATCAGCAAACGACGTGACATGAAATATATTTGTCAAACTGGCAGACCACTTCAGGAAACACCTCAGAGTCATTAATCAGGAAGCTAACAAATCTGTTCCCAACCATTTTAATTCCTCTAACCATAATGGAGTCGACGATGTATGTGCCACTGTATTGAAACCTTGCTTCTCCAAAAGCTCCATTAGGCTCAAATTTGAAAGGCAATTAATAAACTCTCTGGGATGCTTCCATCCAGCAGGTATCAATACTGTTGTGGACGCTACTGTATAACTATGCCATCTTCCCTCTATATATTCATATCTAACTGTTCACACGCCTCTATTTATTCATATCGAACTGTTTATAACTATGCTGTCCTCCCTATATATTCATACCTAACTGTCCACACACCTCTATATATTCATATCCGACTGTTCACATATCTTTGGCAGCACACATCCTATCTGGCCACCTGGCAGCCTAACTATACGTAAACTTTGTAGCCAAAAGAGCGCTTTTAACAACCATTTCTGCTCCCACATGGGAACCTAGAAGTTTTTCCTATTTTATTTTGTGTTTTGTTTCGTTTTTATTTATCTGTTTGTGTTGTCCTGTCCTTGACAAAGATTCTTAGAATCGAAACGTCGACCGTCCTTTGTGTCTTTAGTACTTATTTTTGTATTTTATTATTTCATTGTATATATTTATTGATTGTTTCTGATTTTGGATAAGTTACACTTCATTTTCACCTGTGTTATGGTGCAGTTCTTTGTAAGGTATGTACATGGTGTCTGTGTTTAGTGTGTCTCTTTTTTTACGCAGGAGCTAAGTATACCTAATTGTTTGCAATCCATATTGTTATATCCTGCTGCAGCCGCTGCTTTTTCTTTTGTTATATTTCAACGAGTCATTTCCTTGAAAATCAATGAGCTCCATCTGTAGTTCAACTGGCACATGCTCGAGGTTACATTGAAACAGATTCTGGAACAGAAGAATGTCACTCTCAATTCTGTCAAGATCTTAAAATATCTCCTACAAAATGCTTCTTCAAGTAAAGAATTATTTTTTTCAACGGAAAAACGTGGTTGACATCTTCGGCGATTGTAGCGAAAAACTCTTTGAAACAGTGAAAATGAGAAAAGTGTTCCCCTTCCAGTTGTGCTTCAAACAATGACAGCTTTCTCCGAAATCCTTTGATGATTTTCTTGAGATCAAAGACGAGATTATCCTTTCCCTGAAGTTTTAATGTCAGTTCATCCATGTGGGATGGGATTTCGACCAAAAATGACAACTTTGACTGCCAGGTGGGGACTGACAGCTGTGGATCAGCTCTATCTTTTCCAGTGAGGAAAACATCGATTTCTATTCGGAGCTTATAAAAACGAAAGAGGACTTTACTACAGCTGATATGTGATAAGGCGAGTCACAGAATTCAGATGAATTTCTTAAAGAAAAGCCTGGAACCGACGGTGATTGAGTGTATGTCCCCGAATGAAGTTCACAGCAGAAACGACTGGTTTCAATGCACAAGAAATAGCTAAGTCTTTCCCACAAAGTGCTTGCTGATGTATGATGCAATGTATGAACAGAGCGCCCGAAATATGCAAACCTTCTAACTGAGTCCTGATCTGCCCCACGAGACCCTTCCTTACTCCAGCCATGTGTTTTCCCTTCATCAACTGTAACACCTCGAAGCTGATTCCACTGAATGTTATAGTTTTGCAAAATGTTTTGCAATTCCATAAAAATGTCTTTTCCAGTTGTTGTTTCATGCATGCTGCAAGCGGATGCCAACTCTTCCGTTATCTGAAAGTCCAAATTGACACCACGAATGAAGACGAGAAGTTGTGACGTACTCGAGAGATCAGTAGACTCATCCAGTGCCAGAGAATACCACAAAAAGTTTCTAGCTTTCTCGCGCATCTGTAGCAATATGTTCTCTCCAAGTTCTTCTGTTCTCTACAAAACTGAAGTTGCTGAAAGGCTGATAGTTCCAAACAAATCGGCTTTCTTAGGACACAACCCATTTGCTGCTTCCATCATACACTCTTTGATGAAGTTGCCATCAGAAAACGGTGTTCCTCGTTCTCCCATCTTATGCACTATTTTGTAACTTGTAAGAGTGACAGATTCATTTTTAGCAAACTTTCTCGTGGGAGATTTCTTTGATTTTCTAAATCACATTTCATGGACTCATATTTCTCAGAGCGTAAATTTCCAGAAAACTTTGAATATGATGATAGATGTTTTGTTTCATAGTGACGCTGAAGATTTTGTTCTTTCAAAACGGCAACACTTTCGCTGCATACTATGCAACTGGTTTTCCGGTACTTTGTTTCCACAAAGAAGTACTTTACTCCCCATTCTTCATTGAAAACGCAACACTCGGCGTTCACTTTTCCTTTCTTAGTAGCCATAATGGAATGTGAAGTAAACAGGATCTGAAAATGAAAAAAAAAAAGACATTGAATTAGAAACATAATTCAAATCATATTGAACCACAAGAATATCAGAGGACTAGGCGCCACTGGTGAAGCTACGACTCACCAAAGATAACTATACAGGTTATAGGTACCTTTGGTAATAGGATATATCACACAATAAGGTTTTCAAAATATATAAATAGGACCCGCCTAAATAAACAGCTTAGAGCAGTGTTTTTAAACCTGGGTTCCTCGAGTGGCGCCAGGGGTTCCACCGAAACAGATCGAATTCGCCTAAATGTAATATTTCTACCCATTCGGTTTTTTACATAAAGTAGGACAGCCACTTGGATCATCGCACAGAGTTCCTTGAGCAAAGTAACCATTTACGCAAGGATCTCTTCCAGCAGAAAGGTTGAAAAACACTGGCCTACAGACCAGCTCGATTAACATCTTGACCGAGGAATGTTTCTGAGTTGGGGATAATATTTTCGAAATAACACAAGGCTTCTATGGCATGTTTATGCTAGTTTTGCTACTTTATTGCTTCTAACCATACTTGTAGTGCACTAACCTATCACTGTCAAACAACGAAATTCTGGTTATATACCTATAGAATTAATGAAAGGCAAAAAGAAGTAAATATTTCTGGAGCGTCGGACCTGTGTTGACAGCCAGACGCATCTGGGGGAAGAAAAGATCCTGTTTGTGTGGGTTGCCATGGAAACCATGGTAACGCCAGAGCGTAGGCGGAGCTACCACAAGCCAGGGAAGGACTTTGATGGCGCGAAATAAGCAAACATTACAATAAACAATAAAATAATGCAATAATATAAAATTAAAAATAGTAAATTTAAGGCACACAGCAGCCAGGAGTCTCCGCGCATGTGACGATCTCCTAGTATTCTAAACATAATATTTAAATTTAAATGTTATCACAACATCTCGTGTCCCATACGTTTTATCAAGCAAATTCGAGTAAGGTCGACAAGCCTGATGTACACACGACGCGGGCTGGATCCAGCCCGCGGGCCGTAGTTTGGTGACCCCTGAATTAGAAGAATGTAATTCAAGATGCCGAGGTAAGCGGTTCAACTCCTACAGCGTACAGCTGGAATAAATATTGACCTTGTCGTCCTTGAATTGGGTACGTAAATTACAAGTACCTCTGAAGTCGGAGTGGGCACGCCTCATGGCGAGGGACACTGTCAATAGGGAAAGCTAATCCACACGCAAAATTCAGTCTATCAATAGTATAAATAGTGCGTATGGACTACGCTTGAGTTCAAAACGAGCGAACACCGCTCCCCCCCCCCCCCCCCCCCCCCCCTCCAAAAAAATAAAAAATAAAAAATAAATAAATAAATAAATAAAGAAAGAAAAGAAAAAAAAATGGTGAAAACAAATGTGTGAATGCACCCAAAAAGACATTTCACTGACAAACCATACTTGGTGGAAATGTGGAAGAAAACGCACAAAAGAGGAAAATAGCGGTTTGGATGTGGGAATATCATCAAGAGATGGACTGGAAAGAAGTCGATACACTAACATCTCGGCTAGAAACAGTTCCATTGCAGTAGACTCTAATTACTAAGATGACAACTGATCCGATCTCAGTAGTAGCAGCTGCAGATGTTTTTGTTGTTGCTGTTGTTTTTGTTTGCTGTTGTCGATCCTTATTTCATTACTCCTACCCGGTTCGCTGTGGCGAAGGAGTTACGGACGCAATTCGAAAGCCGGCATACCGCGTTCGAAACACAGCTGTGGGTGATTTGGCAGCAGACCGCATAGCGTTAGTGTTTATAAAATGGTATGTGTAACGGTTGTTAAGAAAGCAATGGCAAACTACTGAACATTAATTTGCCCAGGAATCACAAACAGACTAAAAATGCCTGGGATGGCTGCCATGTCCTAGCAACCGTTCAACCTCATAAGAGAAGTTATAATTAGGGCCCATTCCAGCCTGAAATTAATAATCCATTAACCAAATCATCAATACTTCGGAAATTAATTTGAAAGGGATTGTAGTCCATAGCAGGTAATGGCTGATATAAATGACTATTGTTTTATTATTTCTGTTTAAGGATTAAAAACTAGAACGAAGGTGGTGGTTTAAAAATAATTGTTCATGTTGTGGCAACTACAGAAGTAGTAACACATAGCAAGGAGTCAGGACGTCAAACACCGTTACCTGTTTTCGTTCAATTGGAGACAATCCAATATCCCAGAAAACCACAGAGACGTTTTCCCGTTTGGATAGCTCTGGCAAGATCATAGTACGCAGAGAGTGAAACATGGCCTGCATCTCCGCGTAGTGGTTACTTGAAGCAACAGACACAATAATGACATCATTCTCTGGAATCTGTCCAGCGATGGATCTGAGCAGGTTATCCTGAGCTTTTGATAAAATTGTTTTCTCCGAAATTATACTCTCGACTCTGGTGGTCACGTTGTCACTTAGTTGTATGCAGTCCTGATCTACGCACGCCAGTTCTGAAAAAATAAGCGCCAGTAAAGATGATTGTAGGGGAACTTTTGCATCGACTACAATCTTCATTTAACAACGCTAAGAAGTATTCACTCATCCATCCAGCAGCATGCACTTTGCAGAACTTCGCTCCCATAACAACACTCTGGAAAACTTCTCGATCTCGCATCCGTGCCAATGTCTTTCTTGGCTCGTTGACAGAACAATGGCAAACGTTGTGACACGACGGTGTGGTTCTGTACCTGATAACTGGAGTTGCAGCACAGAATGTTCGCCCGACTGCTGTGATGAGCCGGTCCTGCAGACGTTGCATTACGTCATCCCCTCGGAAGGTTAGCTGGATGAAAACCTTGATTTTAGGGACTGTAGTTTCTTCTGGTTTTGATTTGGTCTGTTGGCAGTGGCGCTTTATAAATACTGTGGAGTACCCATTCAGGTTTAGGACATTCTTCAGAGTTTCAAATTCATCTGTCAGTGTGTCCTGGGTGCATATCTTCCTAGCACGATCAAACAGGGTCCGTACTAAGCCCCGTTTGTACTGGACAGGTGCGAAGCTCTGAAAATTTAAGTATTGGCCAGTCCATGTTTCTTTACATTACACCGATCTTTGAATTGTGCTGTCTGCTCTACGTCTCATTAGGATGTCTAGAAACGGCAACGTAGACAGAGATATGTTTGTATGTGTCACGTTCATTGTGGCCTGGAACGACGTTGCTTGTAGCTCGTCTGTGGTGATAGTTAGTATATCATCCACGTAACGAAGGTAGAAGACCAAGTTATTGATGTCTGAAGATCTCGTTTCTTCTAAATGTGCCATGAAGATGTCCGCTAGAATAGGTCCAAGCGGACTCCCCATGGCCACTCCGTCAATTTGGCGGTATGCCTTTTTTAGAAAGTTGAATTGTATGTTGGCGGTACATAATTTTAATAGCCTCTCTTGAGTAGCCGATGATATGCCTAGTTTTAGTTGTTTGTCTCTAATGCTTTCACTTATTATTTTCACTGTCTCATCTAATGGAACGTTAGTGAATAGGGAGGCAATATCCATAGATGTCATGTGTTTATTATTAATGTTCATAGTATCCAATAATTCCACCAGTTCGAATGTATCTCTGAGTGTTCTTGGATCGAAGGACTGTCGTACTGGCCTTAAGATGGCAGTTAGCCATCTCGCCATTCGGTGTTGTGCAGAGTTAACCAGGGACAGGATCGGTCTTAGGGGGATGCCGGGCTTGTGAAGCTTGGGTAGACCGTACATCTGTGGAGTTTGGGAGCCACGCGGTGTGAGCGTTTTTGCAGTGGCCTCGCTAATGAGTCCCGCATTCACAAGTGACTGGATCTCTTTCCTCATTTTTGCATCCAGGTCCTCCGACTTTTTAACTTTTTGATCCATCCTGAATTTAGATTCATCTGATAAAATTTCTTCAATTTTTCTCTGGTAGTCTGACATGTCCATCAGTACTGCACCACTCCCTTTGTTAGGTTTAAGTATTACGAGGGTTTTGTTAGCCTTTAACGCTTTTTAAAGCAGTAAAGTGTTCGTTGGTCAGCGGACATGTCTGTTTGGAGGGTGTTGTGCGATACTGGTGTTCTAAATCTACCAATTTGGCCTACAGCTACCCGGCCGATTCAGCAGAAGTAGGTGGTAACTTTGAGACTTGATCAAACAACATTTCAAACTGTGCTTGCGACTTAACACGGTTAATGTGTATGGGCATTATGCAGAATTTTAATCCGTATTCGAGGGCCTTCGTTTCAATGTTGTTGAGTAAGTACGACGATAAGTTCATCACATAGTTCTCTGGGTTGTCTACTGACGTTGTTACCTTTTCAGTGCTAAGTGATTTGTTGAGGCGATCATTCTCTGCGATTTTCACCTTGTACACTGGTTCTGTGCAGAATTTGGTGAACTTCAAGTGGTCGTACAGAGCTCAGTTCTTTGGTGACGTAGTAGGCAGAACTGTGTGTGCGCTTGAGGTTGGTCAGCTTAGACTGGGTTTCTTCTATCTGGTTTTTTTTGTCAGTCGTCTCAGGTTTTTTCTTGTCGGGCATATTCTGTCCGCCCTTAGAGATCTGAAATACCGGTGAGGAAATATTCCCGTCTTTAGGCATTCCTGGAGAAATCTCAATCGACACTCCTGTACCGATATTTTACACTTCAGCTTGAGTAATCCATCTAATCGCTTCACAGTTGGTAATAGGAGGCGACGTTTCTGAAATTCAAAACAATGTTTTCCCGTGGTGAATTTGAATAACGAAGACACAAACAATAGATTGCACGATTTATTGCCTGGCATATTTCGCTGCATCTCGTCAGGTACATACTGCAGAAGTCACACAACATAAAGTGAAATAAATTGATAACTCCTTCAAACTGAAATATACACATCTTCGCACAGTAATGTCGATTGTCTACCACGGTAATTTTAAACTGACTAACATGTCTTTCTGCTTGCACAAGGCCGGTTTACGTAGGTTGATCAATATAGCTTCCGCAAACTTTAACATGCGACTATTTTGTGTGTTGAACAACACAAGGAAGGCACTGTCTCTCTCAACCACATGACCACTCTCGAGCACATGTCTCGTGACCGATGAAGCGGGACTGTTCCTGGTGTGTCGGCCTACCTAGGCTAACATCGTCTGTGTGTATTATCTTGTCGACCCAGTTCGGAATGTGTTCCAAAACCCTGTTATGTAACTGTCGCTCTGTTCTGCCGATGCAGATGGCCTCGCACCTGCATGTAAATTGGTAAATACAATTCGATTTGGCGTACAAAGCTACAGGTTCTTTTACTGCTGGGGTGGGGATCGGTGTGGTTCTGTACCTGATAACTGGAGTTGCAGCACAAAATGTTGGCCCGACTGCTGTGATGAGCCGGTCCTGCAGACGCTTGCATTACGTCATCCCCTCGGAAGGTTAGCTGGATGAAAACCTTGAGTTTAGAGACTGTAGTTTCTTCTGGTTTTGGTTTGGGCAGTGGCTCTTTATAAATCCCGTGGAGCACCCATTCAGGTTTAAGGAATTCTTCAGAGTTTCAAATTCCTCTGTCAGTGTGTCCTGGGTGCATATCTTCATAGCATGGTCAAACAGGGTCCGTACTAAGCCCCGTTTGTACTGGATAGATACGAAGCTCTGAAAATTTAAGTATTGGCCAGTCCATATTTCTTTACGTTACACCGATCTTTGAATTGTGCCGTCTGCTCTACGTCTCATTAGGATGTCTAGAAACGGCTCGTTGTGTTCGTGTTCCGTAGACAGAGAGATGTTTTTATGTGTCACGGTCATTGTGGCCTGGAACGACGTTGCTTGTAGCTCGTCTGTGGTGATAATTAGTATATCGTCCACGTAACGAAGGTAGACGATAAGTTCATCACATACTTCTCTGGGTTGTCTAGTACTGACGTTGTTACCTTTTCAGTGCTCAGTGATTTGTTGAGGCGAGCATTCTCTGCGATGTTCACCTTGTACACTGTTTCTGTGCAGAATTGAGTGAACTTCAAGTAGCCGTACAAGCTCAATTCTGTTGACTTGGCCCGCTGACGGCCTTAGTGCTGCGTCTGCTATCAAATGCTGGACAGATTCGACGCCGAAGTTCGCTGCATGATTTGATAGCTTATGCTTACTTCGAACTTGACGTTGCTGTGTGAAGTTAGCTTATGTTCGCTACGAGCGGCGATGTGTTTGCAAGCTGTCCTCTCAGCCGACTCACTTTTCTTCGTTGCTTAGTCCCGAAGATGACGTCCGTCCCATCACGTGACGTTTCCCTGTCTCGTGCGTCATTAATATTTATTATCGTGGTTCTTACTGCTATGCTGTGACTACTACTGATTTTGTCCGTCCTACTCTGCTACACTGTCTGGTGAACCTCATTCATTCTTCTATCATTTAACCCTATCGTGGTCTAGTCCTGTCTTTTCCAGTCCTTTACCGTTTAACTCGTTCCAGAGTTATTTCGGTACACGACAATCCCATACACCCACCTGGAGATTATCTTCCACATCCTTCACCCATCTGCTCTTTGGCCTGCCTCTTTCTCTCTTCCCGGCATACACACCCCCATTTTTGTTCTCTCCAAACTTTTATGACGTTTCAAGTGACCAACATTTTAAAATTTGCTTTGTCTTTATTAACTAACCATCTTCAACACGCAGATCTTGTCGTATGGATGCATTTGTTCTTTTCTTTATCCAAGATATTATTAGAACCTGTCTATAACATTTATATTCAAAGAAGATTTTTGTGTCATCCTGATCAAGAAAGACGGGGCCATGAGACAAAGAAACAAGACCAATGCCTTCCCGTACGACACCACTGGTCAAGACGCTATAAGCAAGATCAGAAGAAGGAAACTAACTTCCTCCCGTAGGAGACAAGAAAGATGGCTGCAGCCACCATGGTGGAATGGAGAGGTCGAGAAGGTGTGGCTGGGAAAGAGGCAGGCTGTCAAAGACTGGCAAAAAGGCCAGAAAGGCTAACATGCCACAGGTTGAGTTGGCGAACCTGAAGACTGAGGTCGTTAGGACGACGACTTTATTCAAATCCTGCGCCAAACAGGCCAAGGCCGACAAATGGGACGAGTTCTGCAGGAAGGTGTGCTCCGAGCAATCTCTTACGACATTCTGGCGCCTCCACAAGAGCATGAACGGTGCTGCACAACGTAGGGGTATTCCAGACTTTCAAGGCACAGACCTCGCATGGAAAAAGTCGGATGCGGATAAAGGTAAGGCCCTTCTTGCACGCTACATAGAACAGACTGACCAGAAAGACGAGCCCGCCAGACAGAGGACCACAACGACACTCTCTCAGTTGTACGAGGGGGCCGGGACAGACGAAGAATGGACAATCACAGTTGAGATATTGCGTGCGATGCTCAAGAAATCACCTAACACCGCCCCAGGCCCAGACGGCATCCGATATGGTGACCTAATGGTGATATCAGATGATGACATGGAAGAACTGGCCAGAGAATTCAACACCAGTATCCAGAGGGGTCAGGTCAAAGAAGAATGGCTACACAGCTACTTGCTGCCGCTGCCAAAACCGAACAAAGACCACTCCAAGATAAGCGGCTACAGAATCATTACGATGCAGAATACTGTTGGCAAGCTACTGGAGAAAATTGTAGCACACAGACTTGCTTGGGACTTGGAACAGCTCGGCTGCTTCCCGGCCCACACTTGGAGGATACAGACGCAACAAAGAGTCATGGCTGAATGCGGCGGTCTTTGCTCAAGATGTTTACGAAGGATTTCAGGTCAGAGAAGAGACATGTGCGGCCGCCATAGACTTAGAGGACGCATATAACAGAGTATCTTTCGAGCACTTGATGCAAACCCTCCTCAGACTGAAAGTGCACCCTCACCTTGTACGATGGATAGCTGCAGTTCTACTCCAAAGGAAGGTGGTGCTAAGATGCGGGAGTTGGTCTTCTGAGCCGATAACGATATGTCCAGGATTGCCGCAGGGTTCACCACTGTCACCAGTACTATTCAACGTGTATACGGTGCCGATCACTGAACAACAGTTGGATGGGAGGGGTAGGACTCTATCATTCGTTGACGACATCCTCGTGTATCGACAGGGTCGAGATAGACAGGCGGTTGCCAACTATATGCAGGGCGAACTAGATCGAATTTCCTCATGGTGTGCTGATGCCGATGCCCTTGTCAACCCTGCAAAGGCAACGGTTACATGGTTCTCACTAAACAACCATATTGTGAAAACAGACCTGCCGGCAGTAAGAATGGATGGGAGCATTCTGAGTAGAACCCAGTCAATGACATATCTTGGCGTGAGGCTTGATCGTAGCCTGTCCTTCAGAGATCATGTCGATTATGTCATAACGAAGGCTCGAAAAGGTTTGGCAGCAATGAGAGTCATGGCGACTGCCAATATCGAGCAAAGACTGCTATTACTTCTGTTCCAAGGACTTGTGCTTTCACGCATCGAGTATGCCCTGGCCATCCTCACTGTCAGCCCTACACAGATTGGAAGACTTGAAAAGGTACAAAACGAAGCCATGCGCATCATTTTGGGCTGCACGAGAGACACCAGCTGTGTAGCAATGAGATACCTCCTTGACTTCCCGACAATGGAACACAGGATCAAGATCTGGAGAGCTCGTGCATACTTAAAAATAAGTGCAGATGAGCAGCACCCTCTGCATGACGCTGTATTCAGAGAAAAGGGTGACAGGCTAAAGAGGGGCAAATCATGGATGGGTCGGGCGGAAGATGTCGTCGGACAGGTCTGCAGTCTTACCAGTATCAACCCCGGCAAGGAATGGGTGCCGGTGCCTCCAGCTTTTAAGTGTACCTTCTCCTGCATTATCACACTCGACAGACGGTGCAGAGAGCAGAACCCTGCCGCTGTCAATGCAGAGGTTAACGCGCTCATCTATGATCACTCAGATAGCCCCGAAGTGCTCATCTATACAGATGGATCTGTTGTAAAGCAGCAGAGAAGTGCGTGGGCATTTACAGCCCGTTCAGCGGGCCGAACCGTTCAAGAATCCAGTGGTGCCCACTCTATGACCACGAGCAGCATGACGATGGAGGTGATGGCAGTTACACAGGCTTTCATATGGCTGGAATCACAGCATTATACCAACGTGTGTGTACTAAGTGATTCAATGAGCATGATTCAGAAGGTCGAAGCTGGATCTGTACGTAGACAGTGGACTGAGTCGCTGCGGAAGTCTGTTGTCCGCAAAGTCACCTTCATCTTCGTCCCGGGACATGCGGGAGTCGAGGGAAATGAACGAGCTGATAAATTGGCTGGCTCTGCACCCCCTGTAGATGGCCAGCCCATGGATCGTGCCGATGTTATTAACGCCCTTAAAGATATGGCGAGAACAGAGGATTTTGACGCCAGTGATTCCACATCGCTTTCCAGGATGAAAGACCTGGGAGTAAGAATCGGCACAGCCAGACGCGAGAGGTACATCGGGAAAACAAAGCGCCTCGTCAACCAACACAGAACTGGCACTATTAGCCACCGGACGCTGATGCATATGCTGGGGGGAGGATCTGAGCACCTATGGACATGTCCGGAGTGCAACGAAGATACCCCAACTGATAACTAACTAACTAACTAATTTATATTCAAAGGCATCTATACGCTGTTCAGCTGGTGTCTATGAAGTATACTGTTACCAAAAAAGCTCTCATAAAACAAAGATAATATTCGGCTTCCTCACAAGTAGAAGGCCAGCCCAACCAAGGTGTGCGTCTGTGGCTAAGGGGTCCTAAATGCTGTTTCACAATCCCAACGTACCGGATTCAAAGTCAATTTGAAAGCATCCCACATTGCGTTGATTTTCCGAATGGTATGAGCGTCGGCTGTTTAGAAAGCAACGTAACATTACACGTTAATTGCATGCTTTTTACTGGACGTTGCATCAACCCCAGCATTTTTAAAGCTGTTTTTATAAATATATACTAGACAATTTTCATTTAGCAGTTTTCCATTGCTTTCTTGACGTTTGCCATAGAATGAAATGCAAAATTAGTTCAATTCATTTTAATTCTAAATTTTACATTAAATTATTTTTAAAAAGAAACATTTACTTTTAGTATTATTTTTTATGCAAGGAGTTTTAAAAGAAAATGGCCTCAGCGTGGTTTTCATCCCCAGTTGTGTCTTCAACAATCCGGATGCTTGTTGCCTTATGCTGTCAACATCTGCAAGTAAGTCATATTGTGCCAGTCCTTGATCGTCTTCGAAGATGACAGATCTGTCAGGGCTGACATTTGGACTCTTGAAAATTTCTGTGGATATTATACGCTGAGACATAAATAGGACACTACATTGGGAATAGTCACTGATATATGCATTCAAAACTACGAAATGAAGAGCATGGACGAAGCACAAGCAAGTAGAATATTCATCTGGTGGCTTGGAATTTGGAATACTGAATTGAATAGACATACGACTAAAAGCCCGCAAGGATTTTCCTCTACCTCTTGAGCATCGCTCAGACACTCTTCTCGCTCTCTTCTGAGCCAGATTTATTTTTTGCCAGATATGAATACTCCGCCTGTTTAACCGCACTCTCCACCCGATTCCAGAGTTTTCCCCACAACACCTTTATAATAAAGTAGTCCTCTATTCGACTCTAGCGTCTTCTCCACAATGCCTTTATAATAAAGCAGCCCTCCACCCGATACCAGAGTTTCACCACAACACCTTTATAATAGAGTAGTTATTATTGTTGTTATCAATGCGTAAATGTGGAATATTCCACATAGGTCACGTAGTATAATACTATATACATGTCATGAGGTCACGTGATGTGTAGCCACAAGTCACCCAAATTCATTCCACACAATCGCATATAGATTCAAGAGGGATAACTACGTAAAACGTAAGTCTAAATCTGTCTAAATTAACTCATGTGTTTCTACTGGGGTGTGTATATAAGAGTTAAAACCGTGAATATGTGCGTGTGTGGTCTATCGAACCCCCAAGGACGGATTAGCGAAACTCTGCGTCAGACTAGCGAGGCGGCCTCTGTGTGTTTGAGCTTATGTCTATCTGTTTATTTGTCGTTGGAGTTGTAATTAACATTGTTGTGGTGGAATTTGTTCTACAATCTATCTGTCTGTATGACTGTTGACCTCCTTCCTATATGACTGGGTGTTTATGCATGTGATTGGTAAGTCCTACAATGGTACCACAACGCGCGTGCAACGTGTAAAAGTATGCGAGACCAGACTTGACATGGAAACAACATATCGAGGCAACCCACTGGCTAATTGATGAAAATACAGTACCCGTAAGTAGTATGTTCAGCGTCTATGATACTGTAAATGGGGAATGGTTACATATTATGTAGTGGGTCTTACAAACGGTCGTTTTAAAGAATTGTGATGCAAATAAAAAATTTAAAAATAGTAAAAAAGTCAGAAAGTTAAAATTTAAAAATGTTAAAAATGTAAAAAAAAAGTGTTTGGTGTTGTTTGTTTTGTTTTTAATTCAGAAATTAAAAACTAAAGAAGTGAAGATTTTAAAAGTTTAAAAATTGAAAAATTAAAATAAAAAGTTTAAAAAATTTTTTAAATGATTTTAAAAAGGCATAAAGTTAGTAGTCATGTGCACCAGGTGACATTAGACCGTCAGCAGGCGACTGAGTGCAAAAGTGTATCAACACTGAAAGCAGGAACTTGGAATGTAAGAACTATGAGTGGGGATGAACAATTTGATAACATTAAGAATGAAATGAGAAGATTAAATGTTAACCTGTTAGATATATGTGCGACTAGATGGACATGAATAGGCATTAAAACATCTGAGGAATATATAATAATCTATTCTGGCGGAGAGAAACAACAGCGAAGAGTAGCAATTATAATGGATACAGAGAGATCAAAATCGATCAAAGGATATTGGACTGTATCAGACAGAGTGTTACTGGTGAAGTTGAGTGGAAGACCTTTTGATGTCAATGTCATACAAGTTTATGCACCAAGAGCAGACAGTAGTGATGACAGCATTGATTAATTTTATAATGATGAAATCAGATTGATTACATTCTCATCAACAGAAGATTTCGAAATGCCTTAAAAGTCGCAAAAACTATTCCAACCGCAGACTGCAACAGTGACCATAGATTAATCTTAAGCAATTGACATATAACATTAAATAAAGTCAAATATTCACCAAGAAACACAAAATTTGATCTACAGGCATTGAAGAATGAGGAGATAAAAGATAAATTCAACATAGAGGTAAAGAACAGATTCGATGCTTTGTCCGATATGGAAATATTATTCAAGATGTCAGTGACCAATGGGAAATATTAGTCAACCAAGATGCAAAAACAACCATCCCCAAAATAATGCTATTTGGACGCAAGAAATGGATGACTGAAGAAATCTTAAAATTCATGGAAATAAGAAGAAATAACAAAAATAACAAGGAGAAATATGAAGAGATTCACAGGAAAATTAGGAAGCTAGCAAAGAGGCAAAAGAAGCATGGCTTGAGGAAAATTGCAAGGAAAATTAAAACCAACACAACACCCGGAATAACAAATTAATGCTCAAATGAATTAATGACATCACTAACAAATGAACGCACACATCAATGAGTTGCATAAAAATCAAAGATGGCAAAATCATGATAGAAAAAGATCAGATTTTACATGCATGGCTTATGTGAAAGACCTTTATGATGATACAAGAGAAGAACAATATGATCTTAGGTATAATAATTGTGGGGTAGTAAATGAGAATACCATATGAAATGGACTAAAATTCTTGTCTAGGGTAAATAAATATTAGGTCCTCATGTTCGCCGCATAAAGGCAGTTGATCGAGACAGTTTATTTCCTAAAAAGACTCAAGGAATAGAGTAGTTATTGGCTCTATTGAAGTAAGACTGGGGTTATGGTCAGATAGACTCCACCCACTGTATAGGATAAACTACCTTCCTGAAGAATAAAACAGAGAATAGGTCACTTAACCACAGATCTCTATCAAGTTGTTATTCTTGGATAAAATATCTGAGACTGTGTGTTGGTCGACCTCCCACTGGATTTTCTGCAGATAAACATATAGTAGCACAGTTCTCTACAATAACAAACAGTGTAACACTGGTCACTAGACAATGAAACTCTCCTGACGAACATATATCGTTTATTGTCAAAATCTCATACCATGGAAGTACAGGACTCTGTCTCCACTACAATTTATCAAACCATCAAACAAAACAAATACATTATCAAGTAATGCATTCTATTCTAATCTAACACTCCTCTCCCCTCCTCTATCTCACCTCGTCTATCTCACCTCCTCTATCTCACATCATCTATCTCCCTGCACCTAAAAAAACCCAATCACCCGCACTTGGCTTGTTGTGCCCTACTCGGGATGACTGTTTCTACTATGTGCCGTTTAATCACTACTCGGCATATACTCCACTACATGATGTCTATCACACGGAAAAACCAACCAGAACATAGGTCAGAGATCTGACTGTTGATTGTATCCGGTTGTAATTTAGTTCTTGAAGACACCACTTTTCTAAAATCCGGAGAATGTAGATTCACTCCACACAGGGCTTCTCTACCGCTGTCTTTATTCTCCAGAAGAAGAAGTCTTATGACGACTCTCCCCCAGTTATACCCTACTCCTCTTCTGATTCCACCGCTGAAATAGATGGGCTCATCCCATCTTGAATTGACCAAACACCACAATGTGCCACTGAGAAAAAAAAAACAAGGTTCTCTGGATACTGAACATTATAATGGGGATACGGCTCATTGAAGTTGATAAAATACAGTCATAAGTGACCAACAAAAGGAACTGTCCTCACTTGTCCCTTCGCTAAGAATGATGATGGTGTGACTGAGTCTGGACTACTCGATATGGCGTTGGTCTTGAGAGGAAAATATGTCTGCACAAAATAGGGATTTCACCCCTTGGTATTAATGTCCATCATTCTGGAAAAGTTGAAGCACGGACTATTGTCGAGGCTGTAGGGATTGTTAGTTGAAGATCATCCAGGAGGCACCTAGCCGATAGGGGTTAGTATTCTTCCATCGTAGATCAAGATACATCCCAATGTCTATAAGCGACACTGCACTGAATGGGGCCACCACTGGTTCTAGACAGACGTCTGATGTCTTCGACTATACCGTGAATTGATAACCCAATTCTACAGGACCTCTGGTAGTTCGGCGGCAGACTCCGTAAATCTCACAGACTCAAATAGGGGTAATCGATGGTACTGCATTCTAGATCACTCATCGAGCTGTCTTGCTATCAGCTCATACGTTGTTAACCCTGGCAATCGAAGGGATGTGACTGAGATATGTCCTTCTCGGAATTGCGTAAAAATAAACATTGAGTTATCTCCCCTGTCTGTTATTCACACCTCACACACTTAAAAGTAGCAGCATCTTCAGCCACCAATCATCTCAAGCCTCCATCTGGTAACTGCCCAGGGAGGACCCATCTCTGTCATTATAGACCTAGATAAAAGGGAGAGTCAAAGCCTCGCCCAGGTCTCCGACTCCGCCAAATGGTTCTCACTCTGCCAAATTGAGCCGTCAGTTTCAGACTCAGCTAAAATTTGTCCACTAGTTTTAGACTCAGCTAAAATCAGTCCACTAGTTTTAGACTCAGCTAAAATCAGCCAAGATGTCCCACGCCTTTTGCCTCAATGCCTGCGAATCAAAAATGACAAGCTATGAATATACTAGCCCATTATGCAGGTTCATAAGACTCACAGAGACAACAATTAGACATATAGTCAGAGGACAATCCTCATATGATGATGGGTGGTATCCCCTGTGGGCCTGTAACGTATGGGTCTATTTGGCGGGAAGGGGGGGGGGGGGTAATCTGAACAATCTACCACCCTCACGCTTCTACCGATACAACGTACAGGACATCACCGATCCCTAATGGAGATATATTCTCACACATACAAACACTCCTCTATATGGGAGGACAACAATCTGTTATAGAACATGACCGGGGGGGGGGGGGGGTGACTAAGGTCGGGGTTTTGGAAATATTGGCTCCAATGTCTTGTTATTTTGGCAAGCACACTGCACGATTTACGGCAGGTAAAAATGAGTATTTAGGTATGTGAACCGTTCTCATAAATATGATTGTGCCAATGACATACAGGGTCCACCAAATCCGACAAAAGCAATGGGGTGTCTTATCTAACTGTGTCCCCAGGCTGTCATACACACATAATATACGTTCCGTCCCCGGCATATTCTGTACACAGATAAAGTAAAGATTCACACACACAATATATATGTGCGTACAAGATCTGAATCTTTAACAAAGGCATTATGTAACACCTGAATACTTTACCAAGAGTCCGGTAAAGATAGGCTCTTCCCTAGATGAGATGGAACCAAAAGTGAAAATAGATTGAACTCTGCAGACACGGTACAGCATTTACAGAGACATCAAAGTCTTCAAAAGAAGATGAATCAGTAATCATAGCATGATAAGAATTATAAGCATAGGAATATAGGACAGTGGTATAGACGGTCAAATCTCAGGCTGTCTTTCTTACAGAAGTAACGGTGCCGTAGCAAACTCCGCCAAAATACATACATGACATGTAGTATTACTTCTCATATCAAACAAAGATTGTATTAAATATCTAACACAATCTTATCATTTAAAAAAAAAAAAACACGTGTATGCTCACCAATGCAACATAGAGGCAAAAATGGGCCCACAATGGACCTACACCCTCTCCCTGAAAAATTCACATCTTACTCGGTGGCTGGCCAAGACTCAAGTGCCGTCCGGTAACACCCGGGAGTTTTACCAAACTATTCTATTTGGAGCCCCAGCTCTGGCACAAGATTCCTCGCCTCGTTCTCACTCTGGCAGTCGTTACCATATAAGGCAACCGCCAGTCCCCCACACGTGAAATTCTCTTTTCCAAGAAAAGATATTTATAATCGTCTGCAAGCTGGAGTAAACTGGGACATTATGTCACAAAAGTCCCCCAATTCAACTTGTTGAGTACAACAGGAACACCAGTTAAACCAGCTCTCAGACTCCATGTGGTAACCACTTTCCTACTCCCTGGTGCCTCTCATAAACCATCTACTTTCTGATCCTACTTCCGCCTGATTTGCCTATACCCTTCCTCCTAGCCTACAAATTCCGCTGCTATAAATCACGAATCTTCTTATTTCTGAGTCGCCTGCATTCATATTCTGAAGGTATATTGGCGAACTCAGTAATAAAATAGAGGTTTTACTCCACCTCTAAAGACGTGTGTGATCGAAAAAGGAACGACTCCATGGGTCCTCCCCTGTTCTCACAACATCCAAAAAAAAAAATAGAAATCTTATCCGTAACTTCCCACCGTCCGGATGCCGATTCTATATGAGAGCAATGTTGGATCCCTTCCACTAAACTCAGTCACGTCGGCATACGGAACCGATAAAATGTTGCCTAGTACTTCGGGCTAGTATATTTCTCCTATTTTGCCCACCACCAAGAATCCAAAAGCCGCTTCTGCAAACAGGAGTTTAAAAATAGAGTGCCCTCTATGACTCAATTAATTCTGGCGATGTGCAATAAGAATTAGTTCCGTGGTTTACCTTGGGTAAATATTGCTCGGTTTATGACCCATTTTGGAAAGGGCAACATCCTCTTTCTCCTCCACTCCGATGTCTATTGTCGATTCCGAGGTTAAATCTAATCCGTTTGGTATAGTTCAACTCGGCCGTCCTATCGACGTATTTTCAACTCAACATCCACGAATTTCTCTGCCGTCAGTAGAAGTCAAATGCATCAGCTGTTGATGAGTCAATGTTTACTAACACTGTCCTAAACTCTTTCCGGTTAAGCGAAGGGGACTTCCCTTCTGAAACTCCGCGTATAATTCATCATGACGTGTCTCCCGCGGGCTTTCCTGAAAAGCGGTCAATGCAGATGAACAAACTGGTTCTAGTTTCAGTTTCAACCCGCCTCCTCCAAATTGTTGTAACTAGCTTGTCCGTATATTTATTTTTCCTGCCGGATAGTACTGCGCATACCGTGTTAGGCGAACTGAAACTAGGTCAACCTTTTCATTAACTCCCACTCCGACCTAGATTCTAATTAATTGGCTATCAGTACATGATTCCAATTGAAGAATAATTATTCCAAGCATTTGGGGCCTCGTGGTGACGTTTAAAAATGTCATGCTATAGAATAATTTAAAAGACTTCTCATGCCACGTAGCATTGATGTCTTAAAAGTCCACTAATTCGTAGAACCACAAGAGATTTCTTATCCGGAATGAACTCTTGTAAATATAGTAAGGAATATATTATAATAATGTGCACTGGTTTCTTACGATTTCCTGCTGGCTAGGGTAAAGAGATACGCGCTCCCTCTGTCATTTTACCGCGCTAAATGGGAGGTAAAGATTAAAACCAACAGTACTTAAATAGAAAGAAGGCGAGCGCAGCTCTGCCACTTTCAACCTGTCATACGTGGAGACTAGGTCCGCACGAACTTTCCACCTATATACATAGCTGAAGATGAATATGACAGTTCATGAAACTATCCTGGGGAAGCTAAAGCTGCCGGCATGTTCCATGTTCCCCTGAAATGAGGATAAAAAGAAAAGATGTCGTCGCCGAAGGGCTGTGTCCTACCCCTCGTAGATTGGAGAGTTAATAGGTGGGATCCCCTCCTAAAATCACGTACGACTTCTCATAGTTCGGGAGAAAGGCGAATATATATAAATACACCTTAACGCTTAATTGACAGTCCCCAAAAAAGGAAGTATATGAAATTCTATTGCGAAAGCTTACGAGACGTCTGTTAAAGGTTTCCGACATTCAACTGCACGTCTATCGATAGTGTTAGTATAACGCTTCGGAGATCATGCAGCTGAAAAAAAAAACCCTGCCAGACCTGACACGCGAGGTCGACCACCCGCTAATTACTAGGCTGATCTATTTAAAACCCGGGTGTGGCTAATAAGGGCATGGGTTTCCCGAAGAATGCTTTCCACCTTCCTTACGCCGTCCCGTGGTTCTCACATGTAGAAGCTGACGAAAAGGATGAAAAATCGGGATTACCGACTAGATTTACGCTCCGTATTGATACATTGCGTCTTCTTTTCTGTCTACATGTGGAACTAATGACGGGGACAAATTGGCCTTCATTTAATGGGAGGGGGGATAAGATTATGGTTTATATTTCCCCTGGCTTT
>JACEFZ010026712.1:0-22696 GCA_014155875.1 Cepaea nemoralis
AAAGGAATTACATTTTTTTATTAAAAACTTTTTTAGCAAAGGTTTATAGAGTTAGACATGTCAACATGGTGGATATGCTTGCGGATCTACAAATTGATGGGAAAGACATTAGACTTATAAAAATCATATATTGGAAACAACAAGCTGCAATATGGATTGATAATGAAGTGGGACAGTATCAGCCAATTAAGAGAGGTGTTAGGCAGGGATATGTGATGTCTCCAGATCTTTTTTCCCTATACAGTGAAAATATTTTAAGAAATGTAGAAGATATAAATGGAATCAGCATTGGAGGACGAAACATCAATAACATTAGATATGCAGATGATACAGTATTAATTGCAGACAATGCGCAGGACCTGCAACAATTAGTAGATGCGGTTGTTGTACACAGTGAGCAACTGGGATTAGAATTAAATTGTAAAAAGACTCAGGTTATGGTCGTCACTAGGACGAAAGAAGTGCCACAATGTAATATACAAGTAAATGGAAATATTCTTCAACAAGTGAATCGGTACAATTATCTTGGAACAGTCATAACATCTGATGGGAGATGCCTTGAAGAGATTAGAACAAGAATCGCCATGGCGAAAGTAGCCTTTAGCAAGATGAAAAACATTCTGACCAATAAAAAGATGTCAATTGAAACGAGAAAAAGAGTGTTGAGGGGATTAATAGAGCCTGTTCTTTTGTATGGATGTGAAACTTGGACAATGAGCAGTCAAGCTGAAAAACATCTGATGGCTGCAGAAATGTGGTTTCTGAGGAAAATGCAAAGAATACCATGGACAGACAGAAAAACCAATGACCAAGTACTACAGGAGACAAATGAACATCGTAAACTGATTAGAGAAATTAGACGTAGACAGTCAAAATTTTTTGGACATGTTATGAGAAGAAATGGATTGGAGAACTTAATGACAACTGGCAAGATCGAGGGGAACAGACCAAGGGGAAGACCGAGAGGAAAATACCTGGATGGCTTGGCTACATGGCATGGACGAGACAAGAACACTGAGATGATCCACGACACTGGTGATCGAGTGAAATGGCGAGTCATGACCGCCCACTGCTTTCCGGCATGGCACATGATTGATTGATTGATATTTATTGCAATCCCGAAGAAATTAGGAGCCCTAGAATGTGATCAACATCGAACAATTGGTATAATGAGCCACACATCACGAAGGTTTTGCTAAGAATTATCATGCAAAGAGTTAGGAAGAAAATACAACCTGAAATAGGAGGAGAACAATGTGGGTTTGTAGAAGGCAAGGGTACAGTAAATGCTGTGTATATTCTGAGGACAGTAATTGAACGTTCTATAGAAGTAAACAAAGATCTATATCTTTGCTTTACTGACTACACAAAGGCTTTTGGTAAAGTGAGACACATCGACATGTTAAGGATGCTTGAAGATCAACAAATTGATGGAAAAGAACTTAAGACTCGTAAAAAACATATATTGGAAATAACAAGCTGCCATCAGAATTGATAATGAAGTAGGTCAATATCAGCCTGTTAAAAGAGGTGTGAGACAGGGATGTGTAATGTCTCCAGATCTTTTTTTCCCTGTACAGTGAAAATATTTTCAGAAATATAGAAGAAATGGAAGGAATCAACAGTGTGGGACGATACAGCATTAGCATTAGATATGCAGATGATACTGTCTTGATAGAAGACAATGAACAAGACCTGCAACATTTAGTAGATGCGGTTGTTGCACACGGTGAACAACTAGGGTTAGAACTGAATAGTAAGAAGACTCAGAAGAAGGAAATACCACAATGTGATATACGAGTAAATGGGCATATTCTTAAATAAGTGAATCGGTACAGTTATCTCGGAACAGTCATAACATCTGATGGGAGATGCTTTAAAGAGATTAGAACAAGAATTGACATTGCAAAGGTAGCCTTTTGCAAGATGAAAAATATATTGACCAATAAGAAGATATAAACTGGATGTGAAGCGTGGACAATGAGCAGTCAAGCTGAAAAACATCTGATGGCTGTGGAAATGTGGTTTCTGAGGAAAATGCAAAGAATACCATGGACAGACAGAAAAATCCAATGAACAAGTCCTTCAAGAAACAAATGAAGATCGTAAACTTATTAGAGTCAATAGACGTAGACAGTCAAAATTTTTTGGGCATGTTATGAGAAGAAATGACTTGGAGAACTTGGTGACAACTGGCAAGATCGAAGGGAAGAGACCAAGGGGAAGACCGAGAAGTAAATACCTGGATGGCTTGGCCACGTGGCATGGTCGAGACAGGAACACGGAGCTGATCCACGACTCTGGTGATTGAGTGAGATGGCAAAACATGAGCCCACGCTTATCGACATGGCACATGATGATGATGATGATGATGATGATGATGATGATGATGATGATGATGATGATGATGATGATGATTGATGATGATGATGATGATGATGTGTAACTTCTGCAAAAAAGTGAGATAGACTCAATACACACACACCAGTGACTAGAGCGGCCTATATGAGGACATCGGGATACAAGGCGAGAGGACGACCCGGGAAGAGCTGGCCAGATGGAGTAAAAGAAACATTGAAGAAGTCAATTATTAAGTTAGTACAAGCAAAATACAGAAAGTTATATCTGCATCCTCTCTGCGACGCTTCACATCACAAGCAGTAGGACACAAGAATAAAGAAGAAGTGAGATTGAAGGGTCTACCTCGCCATCAACGCACCAGAACTTCTACAAATGTGACGTTTCCCAGGCACTTAACCCAATCGTTCCTTTATTACACATGCGTATGTTGTCTTAAGACAAAGAACACACCACAAACCGTGACATTCCTGGAGAAATGTATGTTGCAACAAAAAATAAAAAACTCTATTATTAGAAGTTCTATTACAAACGGGACTGCCCGCTAGTCGCAAGGAAATTGCAACGTGTCACCTCTTAAATTAACACACGCAGTTGAAAGAAAACAACCTCCCAAGAACTAGTTCTGAGTAAAGAGTTACCAGTCTTCGGAGACTGTCTTCCACTTTATGTTGTCTTTACTAATCGGGCATTTGCTCCATCACACTGTGTCAACATTAGTTTTTATCAATTATTCATCGGAGTGTGGTCTCACTCTAATTCTATGTCTCTCGCTTTCTAATTATTTAGACTCCTACTCTTTTCTTCGGTTTATCCGAGTCTCGTCTTTTAGACAAGTTAGTGTAAATACATCTACCAGCATTCTATTTCTTTCAGTTGTCTCATTATTCTAATACATTCTTAGTACTCATAACATATTTGGTAACATTTATTACGCTTCTGCCTATCTATCTATCTATCCATCCATCCATCCATCCATCCCTCCCTTACTTACTTACTCACTCTGTCTGTATGTCTATCTGTCTCTCTGTTTGTCTCTGTGTCTCTCTACTTGCTCTCTGTCTCTCTCTCTGTCTCTCTGTCTGTCTCTCTGTCTGTCTCTTTGTCTGTCTCTCTGTCTCGCTGTCTCTCGGTCTGTCTTTCTGTCTGTCTCTCTGTCTGCCACTCTGTCTCTCTGTCTGTCTCTCTGTCTCTATGTCTGTCTCTCTGTCTCTATATCTATCTCTTTGTCTGTCTCTCTGTCTGTCTCTCTACCTGTCACTCTGTCTCTCTGTCTGTCTCTCCGCCTGTCACTCTGTCTCTCTGCCTGTCACTCTGTCTCTCTGTCTGTTACTCTGTCTTTCTGTCTATCTCTCTATCTGTCTGTCTATCTGTCTCTCTATGTCTGTCTCTCTGTCTGTCTCTCTGTCTCTCCGCCTGTCACTCTGTCTCTCTGCCTGTCACTCTTGTCTCTCTGTCTGTTACTCTGTCTTTCTGTCTATCTCTCTATCTGTCTGTCTATCTCTGTCTGTCTCTCTGTCTCTCTATGTATCTCTCTGTCTGTCTCTCTGTCTGTCGCTCTGTCTCTCTGCCTGTCTCTGTCTGTCTCTATGTATGTATCTGTGTGTGTGTGTGTGTGTTTGTGTTTATGAATGTGCGTGTGTACGTGTGGCTGCCAGTCTCATAACATGGTAATATGCATTGTTTATGTTCACAAAATCCATTTGACAATGTTTTTCCTAAGCGAATTTAACATGCACAATAAATAAACGAAAGATGAGTGATTGAAAGGGTCGAATGTAATACGGGCCTGCGTGACCAATTTGTGACCCATTTAAAATAAAATTCGTTCGTTCGTTCTCTCTGCCCGTCACTCTGTCACTCTGTCTGTTTCTCTGCCTGTCCCTCTTTATATATGTCTGTCTATCTGTCGGTCTGTCTGCCTGTCACTGTCTTTCTAGCTGTCAGCAATGCCATCCTTATACTCACCCCCACACTTAACTTTCACTAAACATCCCATACCCCCACACTAATCCCTTATCCTCACATTTATCCTCGGCATCTGAAGCGCGTTCTTTCACATAGCTGGCATTTACATTAACTCTCGGCCGGAAGTGGACACAGCGAAAATATGCCCATTCTTGGAGAGACGTAGAGTTAACAGTTTCATATTTGCCCAGGACATCAGCGAAAGTGTTTGTCTTGGCGGCCGGAGATATAAAAGCGGCGTGGAGTGCTGATAATGTAGGCCTAAGTGAATAATGGAGCAAGTTGGACTCAACCAAAGGGAAATCATGTTCCTACTCGGAGCACGTTTGAGTAACTGTAAGTTCTGAAGTCTGGACATTTTGGTAATGGTACATTAGGAGGCCAGTCGCGGAAAGTGTAGTGGATAGACACTCAACTGCCTGCTCGATGGTCATGGTTTTAAATCCGCATCGTGGTGATTGTTAGAAACTGACCTGGGTAGCCGCAGCACCATCAACTACCAGCACTGACCCTGCCTCAAAGAATATCTGCTACAAGAGCAAGAGGATGCCTGAGAAGAAAATGGATTGATGACATCAAAGACATTCTACAATCACACAGAATAACACTATCCACTGCCACCCATCGGGAACGTCAATTATTCCTACCCACGACGCTTGACAGGCAAAAGTGGAAGGTGGTGGTGATAACCTGGGCTCCTATGACGATCTGGTCTAAAATGGGTAACATAAGATGTCTCGGGGGGGGGGGGGGGGGGGGGGGGGGGAGTAGCAGCAGCCATCGTTATCACGTCATCAACGTTATCACGTTATCATCGTCGGTGGTCTATATAAATATGTGCGTAGCGCCATATGCACAGGACGACTTAAGATGTTTAATACAGTCCTTTACTTTTATCAGCAAGAGCCAGAAAATGTATATAGAGTGATGATAAATTAAAAGATGTTAATAATATAACTATGATAACATTAAATCTTGTACGTGTATTACTGGGACCCTTGAAGAGACGCAAAGATTAGTAAAACTATAACCTACCATGCATGTCGCAAGGGGCTGTGGGACTTTTAAATGAAACAAATAATCCTCGGTCTTACTCTTGCTTTAGAGCTTGACCCTCTTGGGATGTAAGCACACAACGGTATTTGATTATGTGTCATCCTCTCAAGACAGGGAACTGTTGTCTGTCTACAATTTGGATGGAGGGAGTGCTTCCTGTAGTATTTACATTATCTCGTAAAGCCCAGAGAGACGCCATATAATTTGCTCCTGAACATCGGGTGCCAGTAATCATGGATTTTATCTTTTAGAAATACGTTGCTTCGTTTCCCTACAGGTGATACTTTTTCCATGTTTCCTTTATAACTACATAATGTCTCATGATCATCATCATCATGTATTCTGTCACATAGCGTGGACAGTCACGTAATTACGCAGATTTCCGTCTTGTTTTTCTGGATCAATCCTATTGATAATAGCGCATTGCGCGCCACCTGATAATCTTTGCTGACCAAGCTTGACAGGAGAATTGGACCCCATTCACCGATTGTTTTGCCCCTTAACTCTACCTTATACTGCTCTAAGCAACCGCCCCGTGCCATTAAAAATAATGTTGTCTCAGTCTGCCTCTGCTTCTACTACCGCGAATCTTTGCAGTCGCCATGACTCCCAATGCCTCTCATCTATATAATCTGTCCAGTCACCATGATATTTCCCAATGCCTCTCTCTTCTCAATAATCTTTCCAGTCGCCAATTTTTCCATTGCCTCTCATTCCAATGATCTTCCCAGTGGCTATGATATTTCCCAATTCCTTCCTCTTCTCAGTGATCTTCCCAGTGGCTATGATATTTCACAATGCCGCTCACTCCATTGTGCTTCCAAAGAACATTGCTTCTGTTATAGTTGTACATTATTTTGAGGCCTTCGCTAGCTTTGAACTCAAGCGTAGTCCATCCGTGTTTAGTCATCCGTATGCTACTACTTTTAATACACTAGACTGATTTTTACGTGATAATTAGCTTTCCCTATTACCAGCGTCCCTCTACATTAGTGCGAACTCACTCCGACTTCTGACATACATATAATTTACTCCCCCAAGTCAAGGACGAGAAAGTCAAATATAATATGATATTTTCATTAGCCTCTTCCAACCACTCTTTGTTAGTTATTCTGGCAGTTCAAAGTATCCAGCACTTGTGTTCCAGAAACCAACCACTCGTTACGTCTAAGCTCTTCCTGATTTCTTCGCAAACATAAAAATACTTGCTGCCATACAGCAGAACATGTTCTATAAAACAGTTTTGAATACTCTCTCTGACATTAACTACATATTAACGAGATGTAGAGAAATATGCCAGGCATAAATCGTGCAATCTATTGTTTATGTCTTCGTTATTCGATTTCACTACGGGAGAACGTTGTTTTGAATTACATTCCTTCTGACAATTAAATAAATATAATGATGGAATAAACATCATGGGCATAAATATAGTGTAGAGATAAATATCGTGGACAATAAATATAGTGTTGAGATAAACATTATGGGCATAAATATAGTGTAGAGATAAACATCGTGAACAATAAATATAGTGTTGAGATAAACATCATGGGCATAAATATAGTGTAGAGATAAATATCGTGGACAATAATATAGTGTCGAAAATAAACATTATGGGCATAAATATAGTGTAAGAGATAAACATCGTGGAGAATAAATATAGTGTTGAGATAAACATCATGGGCATAAATATAGTGTAGAGATAAATATCGTGGACAATAAATATAGTGTCGAAATAAACATTATGGGCATAAATATAATGTAGAGATAAACATCGTGGAGAATAAATATAGTGTTGAGATAAACATCATGGGCATAAATATAGTGTAGAGATAAGCATCGTGAACATAAATACAGTGTTGAAATAAACATCGTGGTTGAAATAAACATCGTGAAGATAAATATAGTATTTAAATAAACACCGTGGACATAAAGTGTTGAAATAAACATCGTGGTTGAAATAAACATCGTGGGCATAAATATAGTGTTGAAATAAACATCGTGGACATAATATAGTGTTGAAAAAAACATCGTATACATAATATAGTGTTGAAATAAACATCATGTACATACATATAGTGTTGAAATAAACATCATGTACATACATATAGTGTTGAAATAAACATCGTATACATAATATAGTGTTGAAATAAACATCATGTACATACATATAGTGTTGAAATAAACATTATGTACATAATATAGTGTTGAAAAAAACATCATGTACATAAATATAGTGTTGAAATAAACATCATGTACATACATATAGTGTTGAAATAAACATCGTATACATAATATAGTGTTGAAATAAACATCATGTACATAAATATAATGTTGAAATAAACATAGTGTACATAAATATAGTGTTAAAATAAACATCATATACATAATATAGTGTTGAAATAAACATATGTACATAATATAGTGTTGAAATAAACATCGTGGGCATAAATATAGTGCTGAAATAAACATATGTACATAATATAGTGTTGAAATAATCATCATGTACATAAACATAGTGTTGAAATAAACATCATGTACATAATATAGTGTTGAAATAATCATCATGTACATAAACATAGTGTTGAAATAAACATCATGTACATAAACATAGTGTTGAAATAAACATCATATACATAAACACAGTGTTGAAATAAACATCGTGGATATAAACATAGTGTTGAATTAAAAACCATGTACATGCATATAGTGTTGAATTAAACATCATGAACATACATATAGTGTTGAAATAAACACCGTGGACATAAATATAGTGTTGAAATAAACATCGTAGACAAAAATATAGTGTTGAAATAAACATCATGTACATAAATATAGTGGTGAAATAAACATCATATACATAAACACAGTGTTGAAATAAACATCATGCACATAAATATAGTGTTGAAATAAACATCGTAGACATAAATATAGTGTTGAAATAAACATCGTAGACAAAAATATAGTGTTGATATAAACATCATGTACATAAACATAGTGTTGAAATAAACATCGCGGGCATAAATATAGTGTTGAAATAAACATATGTACATAATATAGTGTTGAAATAAACATTATGTACATAATATAGTGTTGAAATAAACATTATGTACATAATATAGTGTTGAAATAAACATCATGTACATAATATAGTGTTGAAATAAACATCATGTACATAATATAGTGTTGAAATAATCATCATGTACATAAACATAGTGTTGAAATAAACATCATGTACATAATATAGTGTTGAAATAAACATCATATACATAAACACAGTGTTGACATAAACATCGTGGATATAAACATAGTGTTGAAATAAACATCATGTACATAAATATAGTGTTGAAATAAACATCGTAGACATAAATATAGTGTTGAAATAAACATCGTAGACAAAAATATAGTGTTGAAATAAACATCGTAGATATAAATATAGTGTTGAAATAAACATCATGTACATAAACATAGTGTTGAAATAAACACCGTGGACATAAATATAGTATTGAAATAAACATCGCGGGCATAAATATAGTGTTGAAATAAACATATGTACATAATATAGTGTTGAAATAAACATTATGTACATAATATAGTGTTGAAATAAACATTATGTACATAATATAGTGTTGAAATAAACATCATGTACATAATATAGTGTTGAAATAAACATCATGTACATAATATAGTGTTGAAATAATCATCATGTACATAAACATAGTGTTGAAATAAACATCATGTACATAATATAGTGTTGAAATAAACATCATATACATAAACACAGTGTTGACATAAACATCGTGGATATAAACATAGTGTTGAAATAAACATCATGTACATAAATATAGTGTTGAAATAAACATCGTAGACATAAATATAGTGTTGAAATAAACATCGTAGACAAAAATATAGTGTTGAAATAAACATCGTAGATATAAATATAGTGTTGAAATAAACATCATGTACATAAACATAGTGTTGAAATAAACACCGTGGACATAAATATAGTATTGAAATAAACATCGCGGCATAAATATAGTGTTGAAATAAACATATGTACATAATATAGTGTTGAAATAAACATTATGTACATAATATAGTGTTGAAATAAACATTATGTACATTATATAGTGTTGAAATAAACATCATGTACATAATATAGTGTTGAAATAAACATCATGTACATAATATAGTGTTGAAATAATCATCATGTACATAAACATAGTGTTGAAATAAACATCATGTACATAATATAGTGTTGAAATAAACATCATATACATAAACACAGTGTTGACATAAACATCGTGGATATAAACATAGTGTTGAATTAAAAACCATGTACATGCATATAGTGTTGAATTAAACATCATGAACATACATATAGTGTTGAAATAAACACCGTGAACATAAATATAGTATTGAAATAAACATCGCGGGCATAAATATAGTGTTGAAATAAACATCGCGGACATAACTGTCTTATAATTTCGATGATATAAAGTAACGCAAAGAAACACAAGAATTAAGCATAATATATGGGAGAAATCAGCTGCTCTTTGAGAGTTCAGCAACATCCTTGTTCTGTTTCAGAGGTATGATCAATCACATGTCCTAATCAACGAACCAAACTTGATATTCTGCAAACACTGTCAACATTTCAATACTCAAAAGGATCCCCACCCTCCACTCTCAGTCATTTCGCTCATTTCTCCCTGTATGAACATCCATCGTACATGAATTCTCAAATAGCATAAAGAGTTACCGCCTTTCCGGTGATGCTACAATTCAGCCATAATGGATCCGCACGGAACATTAAATTTCACTTACTGGGTCACAAATGGCGTTACTAGCCACCTCCATTTATCTCGAAGACATCAAAACGTCAGCCCTCTTTAGCTTTGGTGAAATAACTATTACCGACAATAATATTTGCTCCCAATTTTTATAATTGTCCCCTTTTCTATATTTACTCCCCCTTGTGTAGAATTATTTCATGTATAAGAATTTCTTCCCCTTGTGTAGAATTACTTCCCTTTTTGGTAGAAAATTGCCGATAGCATTAAGTAACAGCCCCTTGAATAGAATTACTTCCCCTTTCCCTGGGTGGTATAATTATCTACACTAGCTTTTCAAGCAGACGGCCATATCTACTATTTTCGGTAGTTAAGCGGGCCACGATGTTATAAAAATATAAAATTCGTGCAATATCATTCTAAACTTTCGTCAACGAGCCAACAGAAGAGCGACTTCGTACGACGCAACAACAGTACCCTTGCTCTGTTCGTTAGCGTTGGTGAAAAATGACTGCTGCCTGGTCAGAGAACTTTCTTTATTAGCTATGAAATCTTTTCTTACTTCCGAATTGATCGGATATTGAGCATTTATGTCTGAATGTGTGGCCGTGAAGTGTCGTTCCAGATTAATTGTTTTATTTTTATTTATTTTTTTTTTAAGAGAAGCAAACTGGTTTAACCACTATGGCTAGGCATAAACATAAATTTCTCCGTCCAATCTTCGTTCAATTCACGACAAGCAAGATCTTCACATTTTCGCTTTTTACCATTGTTTGATTTTAGATTTCCCACACTCATATTTATAGATGTTACCGGTAAATTTGTATTTGAAAAATTTCAACACATTACTACTGACTCCTCTAAACAGTTGTAACAGACAACATGGCGCCTTGCGCACTCTGATTGGCCGACAAGGCTGGGATTTGGGAACTTCATAACGTTTCGTTGCGAAACGCTGACGGGGCGCTCTGAGTGCATTTTTGAAATTATTAAAATGTATTACGTTAAATAACGAGGCCTCGCTTGCCACTTTCTGAAACCTGGCGGGCCACAAGTGGATCGCGGGCCGTGGTTTGGGAACCTCTGATCTACACAGAGGGTTGTTCTGCGTCACACAAGGAGCGCACGGTCTTTCACGGCTCAGGTTGGAGGGAGAACTAGCTTTTGTTATGACTGCTAGCAGTTTAACTATGGCGCCGGCGCGAAGGCGACAGAGGTAAATGGCCAGGGAAGAAGCTGGCTTACCACGGCCACAGGTGCTAGGAGATTGTGAGGGCACGAAGCACTGGATGCACGAGGCTCTCCTCCTAGAGTGCGGGGTTCCTTGGAAGTAGGCATAGTTCGCAGTTATTACACGAGCACCAAGACAACGCAAGGCACGAAGACAACGCAATATCTCGATACATGATTCGAATGCACGGCGGAAGAAAGACACCCGGAGTCTTGACTCGGGCGGGCCCACCCCCGGAGAGTAAAGAGACGAAATATTCCGGGTAAGGAGGGGGGCACTTCTGACGATCAGAAAACTCATGTAGTGCTTGCTCCACGGCGGAGTTTTTATTACTTAAGGTCATAGTAGTAACAAAGCTAGGGACATTTGATCAGCAGCATCATCATCAAGTAATGTATAGGTAATTGCACCAAGCCATGAATGTAATATAATAATATGTTTATATTGGTGTGTTTGTTGTATTTAAAAATGTAAAGAAAAACACACAGTGCTCCTTGTAAATACTCATTGCTTTATATGGAATAAAAGTTGTTTTTTTTAAACATCCCCCGTATAGTGTTATCCAGTTGTTTCGAATTACTTTCCCACGTGGAGGAATGTTTCCTCTTATGTCGAATTGCTCCCCCTGTGTCGAATTGCTTCTCCACGTGTAGAATTGCTTCCCCTTGTGTAGAATTGCTTCCTCGTGTGTCGAATTACTTCCTGTCGTGTAGAATTGCTTCCCATTGTGTCGAATTTCTTCTCGTCGTCTATAATAGCTTCCATTCGTTTAGAATTGCTTCCTCGTGTGTCGAGTTGCTTCCCCAGTGTCGAATTACTTTCCCTCGTGTCGAATTGCTTCCACTTGTGTCGATTTGCTTAACCTTATGTCGAATTACTTCCTCTCGTGTATATTTGTATCCCTTTGTGTCGAATTACTTTCTCTCATGTAGAATTGCTTCCCCTCGTGTATATTTGCTTCCTGTTGTGTCAAATTGCTTCCACAGTTATATACGCAGTGTGCAGACTTCCGGTCCCCAAAATAGTGGATAGGCATGTGAACCGTTAAGCCTATGGAGTGTGTATGCGTCTGGCTGCGGTTTGCAGTCGCATTTTTCTCATGTTGGACTGGTAGTGCATGGTTCCGTCGCCCTGCTACAGAGTTGAGTGCGAGACGCAACTCTGTGAACTGATAATTTGTTTGGAATGTTTTTACATCTGTCCGCGATTGTTGTAGCGTCAACTGCATGTTCGGAACAATGGCGGTCAGCCTGCTGCTTGGAATTGACTGGATTGCCTTTTCCGTTCTCGAGTGCATTTTTCTCGGAGACTCCTGGGGTCGTCGCTGGAGCTACGGTGTTCGTGCTTTGTGCGATGTTTTCAACAGGTCGCCCTACCGAAAGGGACCGAGCCATATAGGATAAATCCCCGGGCAATGAAATCGACCCTCTCGACTTTTACTGCAGTAATGTGTGGCTGCTGGTATTTTAATGTCTTCCGCTTCCATCGATGATCAACTGTATTTTCCTTAGAGGACTTTTGTGTTGGCATTCTGACGGCAGCGTTATGCACATTGTATCTGTGCGGGCTGTTGGCTTGTCGAGACTCCTGTCTATTCCACTTTTCACATAGGGAAGTGAGGAGCATTTCGTGTGATATTCACTGGCACAGGAACGGAGCATAATGGAGTAAACTCGTTGCCGTGAAGTTGGAACCGCGACTAAAATAACTAACTATACGCATTGTGCATACAGCAGAATCACAGCTCCCCCATCCCCCACGCCCCACCATTTTTTCCTTCTTCTTCCCTCCAATATGTAAAGAATTGTTAAATTCCTACTTTGTGGAAATTTTGCTCTCCCTCTTACTATAGATGTATCCTCTCTGTGTGAATTGCAGCCCCATGCACATATTTTTCTTAAATTTGGGGCCAAACTCATATTTCAACCTCAAGATTACCACAACACTGTAATATATTCACTTAGACGCCTGAAGGCATGTGATAAAAGCACAAGAAGTTTCTAGTGAAGTCATTTTACTGGAACGCCTGGAAAACCCCACTAGCCAAGCCAGCCGATCGCAGGATATTACAGTGTGTACCAACAAGTCTCAGTGTGCAATCCTGTCTCTCGTTTGAGCAGGCAATCGCATTTGACGAGCTGTCTCTATTGCTTTTCAGACTATTTTGGGAGGTTTTATGGTTTAGTCTCTGCGTGCTTTGTTTTTGTTTTACAAACTGTCCTTCACAGAATAAAGAGTACGTGAATTTGGTGATAAATCATCATCGTGTGCCAAGCCTAATGGCATTGGCGTTTATGAATCTCCGCAGATCTCAGTATTTGGTTTATTAAAAGAGAGGGTCGGGGAATCTTAAAGGACAGAGGAAAGACTTTAATGTGCAGGGTTTTACTCCGCATGGCTTGGTCTCTTTCCATTGGGCGTGAAATGGCTGCAGGAGGATTTGAACATTCATGTCGCTTAAAAACAGGTAGCTTAAAAGTCGACAGGGTCGACTTCATTGCACATGGTTTTATCCCATATTACTCGGTCTCTTTCCGCAGCGCGGAAAGCGTCGCACAAAGCACGAACTCCGTAGCTCTAACGACGACCCACAGGGGTTTCCGAACAATTTCACTCATGAACCGAAGGACGCGGCCCGGAATCGAACCCACAACCTTCGGAGCCCGAGTCAAACGGCTTGACCACTTCGCCAAGGAGTCTCCCGAACATTCATGTATGATGGATGTTCATACAGGGAACGAACGAACGAAAATCTGTATTTTCAAGGAAAAATAGAGGTTGGGGAAGTTTATGGATATTGAAATGTTGAAAGTATTTGTAGAATATTAGGTTTTATTTGTGGATGAGGACACGTGAGTGATCCTGTCTCTTGTCAAATGGAACATGGATGTGGTTGAGCACGTAAATAAGGTAGGATTTTTGCATACTTGGTGCTTGATTTATGTATACATTTGCGTTGTTTCGTAAAGTTTCATATGCCAAGGGCGAAGAGGGATTGGCTGAGTAGTCTCGAGGTATGGTGTCCGCCTCGAGTGCTGGAGGTCCCGGACTTATTCTAACAAAATTTCCCCTGGTCTCTGGGTAGTAAGATCGGACGCCCCTGTGTATTGTTGCGCACGTAAAAATTCCCTTGGCAGTTGGAAATCGAAAAAGAGTAGCCTTTTTGAGTAAAAAATCTAACCAAAGTATTTCAGGATACTCGCCGGTGCTACGAAGTTCGTGCACTGAGCTGCGATTCTCCGGACTCAGGCTTGAGTTAGGAGTAGAACGGAGCCTTATGGGTTACACCCGTGTGCGATGATGCTGATCCATCGGCTAAACTAAACTAAAACTAAACTAAACATACCCGTGCCAGCGATGTTTATATGAAACCTAATAAATAAAGTTTTGCATATCCTTTACAGGACATCGCTGTCAACATCAGCATCTTTCAGCTGATTGTTGATTTCTTGGCAAGATCGCGCTCAATAGTTTGCAATTGCTTTCTGAGCGGCCGGCTCACATACCCCGTAAGTTACCGACGCGATTCGAACCACTGCTGATTATCACCGTCGTCACGTTGCTTACGAGAGTATACGAGATTATGGAGAAAAGTTGCTAACCTCTAGGCCAGGAAGCAGGCATATGAAACCTACACTGATGCAATTGTCATGAAAAGAGCACTTACATTATATATAGAACCTGTTCTGCTTATTGAAGTGAATCTTGGTATGTAAGTGAATACGTATATGTAAGTGAATCTTGGTATGTAAGTGACTATGTATATGTAAGTGAATCTTGGTATATGAGTGAATATGTATATGTAAGTGAATCATGGTGTGTGAGTGAATCTTGATGTATGAGGGAATCTTGGTATGTTAATGAATATGTATTTGTTTGTTTGTTTGTTTGTTTGTTTTTTGCGCTCGATCGCTTTGAACTCAAGCGTTGTCGATACACACTATTTGTAGTAGTGATGGACTGAATATTGCGTGTGGATTAGCTTTCCCTATTAACAGTGTCCCTCGCCATCAGGCGAACCCACTCCGACTTCAGAGGTACTTGTAATTTACGTCTCCATGACAAGGACGAGAGGTCAACATTTTAGTATAACTGTCCGGTGTAGGGGTTGAACCGCTTAACTCGGCATCAGCACAAAGGATGTTTAAGAACACGCGATCTTACCATTCGACCATGCAGACCTGCATATGTATATGCAAGAATATCTTATTATGTGAGTGAATCTTCGTGTGTGAGTGGATCTTGGTTTCTGAATGGAACTTGGTATGCAAGTGAATCTTGGTTTTTAAGTGCATCTTCGTATGTCAGTGACAATTGGCATGCGAATGAATCTTGGTATACGAGTGAATCTTGGTATGTAAGTGAATCTTTGCATGTGAGTGACTATTGTTATGTGGGTGAATCTTGTATGGTATGTAAATGAACAAATAGGAAGAGCGTGGAAGATCAAGCGAATAATGTCTGGAGATACAAATGGCTACAATAGAAACATCTAGCTCCTTTTATCCAATAACCCATCAGCATTGATGACAACTGGATCCTGGACCTCTCGTGGGCATTGGCAACCCTATCCCTGCTTTCTTCTCTCTCTCTCTCTCTCTCTCTCTCTCTCTCTCTCTCTCTCTCTCTCTCTCTCTCTCTCTCTCTCTCTCTCTCTCTCTCTCTCTCTCTCTCTCACTCGATGTCTGAGTGCTCATGAATACTGACAACTTCATTAATTTGTTATCCTGATTGTTTTAGGCGTGTTCTCAAGGAGAGAGATTTCAATTTGTTGCGCAAGTGAACACACTTTTAGAATCAAATTGCACGCCACAAGCACAAATGTGGGACGATGAATTGTGCGGCCGCCGACATAGACAGAATGTCGGCAGATTGGGTAATCTACCAGCGCTCGATCAACTTCTCAGTGTGTGATATCGTTGCATGAGGTTTGTGGAGTGCAGTCTTTCGCGGTGAGATCTCGGGGACAGTGTGCAGTCAGTCCGTCCATCCGTCCGTTAGTCTGTCTGTCTATCCGAATGTTGGGCGGCGCTCATCAAACCCGACACGCCACATTGTGCCAACGGCATCGGGCGGAAGAGCGCCGTTGGAAGGGTACAAGGCTTATTCTGGTAGGTGGAAATGCAACCTAAGACGATATGTCATGGCAGGGTAGACCAGGCCCTAAGCATTGATCGGCAACTAGTCTATGTTCGAAGCTACGACAGGCGGACAGTTCAGGCATTGCTTTGTTGATCCGGCAGCTTCTACAGCTTGTCTTGTTCCAGATGTATTGGTGTTATCTTTCCTCTAGAGTAAACTAGGCAGGCCGAGAGAGTGATGATACTGCATGAACAATACATGGTCTCTGAATTCAGTCTAGGCCTTGTGCTATAGAGAGGTATAACTGCACCCTCGGTCTTACTGCCTTGAGCTGCAGTTATTATACATTTGTAAGCACAATGAAACAAACTATCATCTTTCAAGACGGCAAGATATAACTTGAATGCAACAGAGATGTGGTTTCTGAGACGAATGTTGCGAATTCCTTGAACTGCCAAAGTAACTAACAACGACTGCCTGAAAGAGGTTAATAAAACTAGAACATTATATACAACAATAAGAAAGAGACAAACAGCTTTCTGTGGTCATGTGATGAGAAGAGAGGCATTGGAGAACATCGTGACGACTGGAAAGATCGAGGGGAAGAGAGGCAGACCAAGAGAAATGATGCTGGATGGAATGAGACGGCGGCATTAGGAGTATCATCAGCAGAGTTAATCCTGAAAACCAATGACTGAGATCTGTGGAGAGTCATGAACGCCTTCGCCAGTCGGCATGGCATTTAATGATGATGATGATGGTCTGAGATATATAGGACGACGGTCCTGAATAATGGGGGATGGGGTTCATTTCATAGTACACCGCCAGAATTCCTTAGAATGCTGGGACAGTATTCTGGCGTGCCAATTGTAGGAAAGACTGCCAATGAAACCGACCTCTCACCACAAAGCTTTTGAGGTGAATATGCGTCCATGCCTATTGTGGAGTCCTGTGGATTCGAAAGAGGCGCCATTGTCTGAATTGTGATCAAGAAGATCCAAGAATTGACATGTGGTAAGACTGCAGTGAAATAGCCAGTATTCACGTGTCATAGGCAATCCTGAGTTTTCTGCTTACCTAAAAAGTGTTTGCTAACATATGAAGTACATACTTTATTTGGTCACCTACATTTTTAGCTGTTCAGTTATCTGTGGATTTGTGCTACACTTTACAATTCGGTTTGCTGGCACTTTTGAGTGTTGTGAGTTTTCCATACCATCAAGGTCTATGATTATTGATATCAAAGTCGGTAGGGATCTGTTGTTCTAAGAATTCAACCAATAAACTTACATGTCTATTGTTCTTAATTTATTGTTTAACCTGTGAGTTAATTTATATCTTTTCTATGGCTTTCACTGTTACTGGGACGGACTGATGGGGCAATCCAATGTCAGGGGCAATAGATAAACAATAGATTATCCCACTGTTCACCAAGAATCCTGAAATGCTCTGCCTAACTTTACCCTATTCTTGTTAATGGAGGACGGTGTGAAGGTTTTCTCTTTTTCGTTTCCTTATTCCCTTTCTTCTTTGGAGCTACGTGTCAGTATTGCGCTGTTTTTCACATCTGATCGCCGTGAAGCAAGCAAAAGTTACAAGTTGTTCTTTCTTTCTTTTGTTTTTCTTCTTTCTACTGTGTGCGCACACGCGCGTACACACACACACACACACACACACACACACACACACACACACACACACACACACACACACACACATATATATATATATATATATATATATATATATATATATATATATATATATATATATATATATATATATATATAAATAACTACTAAGAAAGCACTTTACAACACAATCTTCCTACCAACTCTATGCTACCAATGCCAAACTTGACAGTGACAGAAAAAGAGAAAAGAAAAATCACAACAACAGAAATGAGATTCCTAAGAAGAATAATCAACGTATCAAGAAGAGATAAGATCAGAAATGAAGAAATCGGACTAAAGTGGGATTATAGCAGCACTAGATTTTATTAGAAAGCAGCAAGTCAAATGGTTTGGCCATGCAAGTAGGTTGCCATTCAACAGCATACCACAAATAGCAATGATGTACAGACCAGATGGAAACAGAGGAAGAGGCCGACCCTTGCGTTTGACAGATGTACGCGCCCAGTGGTCCGGTCGCGTATACGACCCTTACCTGCGGGATTTGGCTTATCGTCTGTAAATCAATTCCCAAGGGTTTAGGGTCTTTCCATCGCTCGTCTCCTGCTCATGGAGGCGAGGTCTCGGAAGTTTGATGCTGAGCCGCCAGCGTCTGAAGCCTACCTTGTCCCAGACGTATTGGTTATCCATTCCCCTGGATCAACAAGGCAAGGCCGAGAGAGGGAACATGTCGTTTGAGCACCACATGTTCTCTGAAGCTCTGCCCAGGCATTGTGATGGAATTTTGGCCAAATTCCAACTCACATACTCTGGTCTGTCAAGACTGTAAGGTGCCACTCACTTATATATATATATATATATATATATATAATATATATATATATATATGGTTTTCACATACCGCCTAAGTTTACCGGAGGACATTGACTGGAAGAATTTTGAAACAGAAAGTTCAAGGGAAAGGATTGTTTTTAAATAGTCATAGGTTGAGCGGGAGAGCATGACCGAATAGCGGCAAGGCCATCTTCCATTGTTAACTAATGGTTTCTCAGGGAGAGGAGTGCCGGATGTAATCTACACTTTGGGTTCAAGCTATCAGGTGGACAACGGTGGGCTTTGGAGGCAGCATAATTTATGAGTACAGGCGGCATCGGGAGTGACCTGGGCTGTCGGAATGAAACGCCATACTCTGAATTTATTACAGCGGGAAAAGTACATGAACTCAGGATCATGGACGCGGCCATGAACTTCAGAAACAATGTAGATATGGGTTAATGATAGGATGCAGAGTATGAAAATTAAGCAGGGTACGCGAGGTACTGATTGGATGACCTTAGCGAGATGAGAGAGGGCATGGTCACGTGGTTCCGGAAAGGCGCCAACTAAAGAGGTGATATATACTTTGGGATCCATTCAGTTTGGACAGTGTGAAACGAGCAAGGGTACGGTTTAGCACCAGGGCCGAGTGGGCCGAGGGCTGGGCACCCGCCCAGTCCAGGAGGTATGAGGAATGGAACTTCAGCGATGGTGATGTCCATATCCCAGGCTGTTTAGTGTCCAGGAAGATGACGAGGTGGTATTGAAGACGGAAAAGATGCACATATCAGAGTCCCGTCTGGACCGCCAAAGACAAGCAGATGGTCAAGGATCTGTGAACCATTTATTCCAGGTAGATAAACCTGATGGAGTGGAACACAAATTCCGAGGATCACGAAAATGGCGTGCAAACTATTTGAGAAGGACTGTTGGCTAAGGAAACCGCTCATTAGTTGCAGATGATGGCTAACTTCAGATAGGACAACCACTAGCCAGAGACACTGCGATCGGAATCACACAGGAGACTAAGGTCAATCGGAATCACACAGGAGACTAATGTCAAACATGGCTGGAAAACGTCTGGTGGGATCCGCGACAAATGAGAGGTTGCAAGAGAGCAATTATATTTCAACTATGGAACCCAGATGATCGACTGGACGGCAGAAGCTGAATGTAAGTTGACGTAAGACTTACCCTTACCTTATTAGGACGATTGCATATTATAATCAGGTATCTTAGTTTAGAGAGCTATAGCAAACTACCGTAGGTGAACTTACCGCGTAATAATGAACGACCGACAAATGTCAGGACTGAGTGCAACGTCCTGCAAAGGACCCACATCTAACTAGCTAGCTAACTTAAATAGCTGTCTAAGCAAGGAAGCATTGACAAACTATTGAACATTAACCCGCTAAGGAGTCGCGACCCGGCAAAGGATCAGGACTGAATGCGACGTCCTGCATATGACCTATATTTAAATGGCTGACATAGAGTGATGGGAGTCAAATTAATCGGTTAGATAAGCAGAGTGTAGATAAACTATATATGTGCATGTAAACCAAGCAATTAGACTACAAGATTAATTATAACTAGGAGGGTCAACACGGCATGTAAATACGAAAAGATGGCAGTACTGCAAGAATATAAACACGGCGACCAAACACAGCAGACGGCAGAAGAGGATAGGAAGGCACTCGTGCCCACTAGGTCATCCAGACAATACAAAACAGGTGGGCGGGCCAGGACAGGTAATTACAACCCCGGCCAGAATCCACAGCACGGGATGGAATGTTTGCCTTTTGTTCGCTGGACAGAGGTGAAGAGGAATCGTGTTTCTGTTGTTGTGTAGTTAAGTTGGCCTTGCGGAGGTACCGGCAGCGAGTTCAAATCTTCGGGTAAACAGGTTAAATAATTTTAGGTTTATCTTGGCTGTAGACGACGCGCTGGGAGATAGGAAATAATAATGTTAGTTAAATATATATAGACGATAAATTACTGTGTTTAAAATACTGTTGTTAATTTATGTTATGGCTAAGATATATTAATACTAGCATAGATAGAGAAGCAATAGATGTTAAGGACTTTGTAGGTAGTGAAAGACTAAGGTTTATTCTTACATAACACTCACGGGCATTGTTTTATAATGTTTCAGGCATTGCCTGGGTAAACTGGAGATACCCAAGCATACCGGGCATATCTGAATAAACAGATATTCATCTGAACAAAATGGCCCCTGGGTATTTGGGCTAAATACATGGACCACTAATAAGCCTACGGAAAGATAGTTACGAAACAAAGGCCGGTGTAATTCCTAGCTTTAGTTCCTTGGACACCTTGCGGGGTACCGGCAGCGAGTTCAAATCTTCGGGTAAACGGTTAAATAATTTTAGGTTTATCATGGCTGTAGACGACGCGCTGGGAGATAGGAAATACCCACCTCATACTGTCTCATACCCACCTACCAAAAGTTGATAGGTCCCAAAATCAATATAGCGTCATTCCTCCCCTGTGAACGAAGCCCTGCCTCCGCCTATGGCATCCCTCATGAAAATTATTGGATGCCTAAGGGAAGCAACTCTTTTTGGAACTTCCATCACAAGTAAAAATAAAATAATAAAAAATATTGGTTGCATCCCCTGCTCTCCCAGTATACAGAAAAAATCAATGGCAGTTAAAACTTGTTCGTCTTCTGATGTGAATCATAACAACACAGTAACCAAGTAATATTATCAATAAAACAGCCCAATCCCTTGCACGCTGGGGATTCCTCTAGACAACTAAATCATCAATCAATGGGTGCAATACATAGGGGCAACCAAATTTAATAAAACCAATGTCAATATAAGCATTCACTTAACATGCCACTACCCCTGTAACAACAGAAGAAAAAAAACAATCGGATTCACATAGGTACTACCCACTAGGACATCTGCAATTCAAAGTGCCCAGTCATCCTTGAATCTGAAAAAAAAAAACATTGTAACAATTCCTGTGACACCGCAGGCAAATGCCTGGTCACCACACATATAAAACAACCAATTCTTCCCTATTCGCAAGGACACATCAGCCCGAAGTGCAAACTCCACGATCAACCCTTAAATAAAACAAATCACCCCTGCGTAAGTCCGCAATTTTATGGCCATAGAAACAAACCCCAAAAATATATATGAACAGCTTTGGACATAAAAAAAATTTCCCCAGTCGTTTTTGACATCGTGCTCTATCTCTTTCTCTAAAAAAATGTGTGTCGTTCCTTGGGCCCATGCGGTGGTTTTCCGGACGAGCATTGCCCGGGTAAACTGGGGATACCCAAACATACCGGGCATATCTAATAAACAGATATTCATCTGAACAAATGGCCCCTGGGGGTTTTGGGGATATACATGGGCCACAAAAAAGCCTACGGAAAGATTTACGAAACAAAAGGCTGGGGGTTTCCCAGTTTTTTCCTTTTTTCATGCGGGTTTTAGGGGGGGTCAGGGGGGCATTTCCCCCAACATCCTTCTATCTATTATTGTACTTTCTATCTCCCCTTGGAGGTATTCAGTATTGTTTATTTAAATTGATTTGCATTATGTGTCTCAAAGCATTAATGTTACCAATGCATTATTTTGTGATTTTTATCTGTTACCTGTTCAGAAGGAAATAATAATGTGTGAGTTGCCTTTTATTTCGACTTTCAAACTGGGGGATTGGGGGTTTAAAAATTTAGGGGGTTTTTTTGGTTAGGGAAAAAAAAACATTGTTTGGGGGGTTTTTTT
>JACEFZ010026713.1:0-38947 GCA_014155875.1 Cepaea nemoralis
AAAATATAATATATATGACAATAGGGCTAGCAGAGCACAGAATAGAACACACACTAAAGCGCGTATTTTATAAGTAGAAGAACATCTTACGTAATAAGTCCCTGTCAATCAAGGTTATAACTAACCACTGCATGTTACATAGAACCTTGTTCAAAACACAACTGGGAACCCTGGACTATAAGTAAACAGGTTTTAAAAAAAAATTCATTGTGTCCTGACAGATTTGGTTCTACAGAAGAATACTGACAATTCCTTAGACACCGAAAATGAGTTTCTAGATGTCTTGAAAGAAGCTAACACACAGAGACAACTTGTCATAAACATCAGAAAGGGGCATTTATCTTTATTTCACATTATGAGAAGAGAGAGGCTGGATTACAACAACAAGAAAGAGTGATGCTGATAAGATACAGTTTCTAGACTGATACATGATGTTGGAGATCGCTAGATGCGAAGACACATTATCGCCCACGCCAATCGCCACGGCGCTGATGATGATGATGAATTAAGACGTAATTAGTTTGGGTATGTTGAAGATGTAATTGCTCTTATTTCCATACGCTAACACGACAGATCATTGATTGATTTCAGTTCTGCAAGGATCTGATTTGCTGCAGACGAATACCTTCATAAGTGATTCGGTTTCTTCTCAGATTACACAAGGATACTTTCATAAGTGATGTAGTTTTTTCTCATAGATTACACAAGGATATCTTCATAATGGTTACGGACGCAGTTCACAATCCTGCATACCGCGTTCGAAACACAGCAGCGGGTGATTCGGCAGCAGACCGCCAAAATGAGTATGAGTGTCTGTCATGGCAAATGCAAACTACTGAAAGCAAACTTGCCAATAAATCACAAACAGCAAAAATTTTCTGAGGTTGACTGTGACGTTCTGTAAAGGATACGCAACTAACTAATATGCATAAGTGCGCCAGTTTCCACGTATAGATCACACTGGATATCTCCAATAGTCTCCAGTCTCCTCCCATAGATCACACGTGGAAAAATACAAACATAGATGAGGCTTGTCCACACTGTGTGTAAATGATGCCAGCCCCATGTTTGTATTGACCATTTGTTGCTGGATAAGTGAAGTGGCCAATATCACACCTGGCGCATTTGCTTCCCCGACTCATTTCTGGTAATGATTTAAGGCTGGGTCGCCTTGGGAACCCTGGTCAGTGTAAAGACATTCGTTCTCCTCTATATGTGGATTAGAACACATGACAACCCAACCGGCAGACACAGCGTGCTAGCCATTGAGCTCACTCGGTCACACAAGACCCTTGAGATAATAGTGCACTTGGGAAGTTGATGTAAGCTAGTCTTGCAACAAATGTGCCAGCTACTGGGCTCCCGCGGTCACACAGGACCGTTGAAGTAATAGGGCACTTGTGAAGATAATCTATGTTACAGACATGTAAAAAACACCCGCTGTGGTATAGATGTTAGTGACCTTATCTGTCCAGAACACCAGCCCGGGTTCATTACCCAACATTGGCAGAATTATTTTGGTTCCTGACTAGTACGTCTCTGTGGTCGACCAGCCTCAAGAAATTGGTACGTGACAATTTTCTGGGAATTGTCTGAGAAGGAAAGTCGAGGAGGAAGGGAATTAGCTATTTACTTCATAAGTTATGGCCTAGCATATGGTAAGGCCAAGTACTCCACAACTAACGGCAGTATAAAAAAACTGGAACTTGTACCTCCATTTGGTTTCTTTAACCTAAGGGAAATAACTATTGTTGGAAAGCTATGTAAGAAGATAATAGAGTTATAGCTCCTAGACAGTGTTTCTGAAAACAAGGAATACAACTAAAAACATTCTTAAATTGGTGCATGCGCAGAATTACGGGATAAAGTGGTGTTCCAGAATGACCAATTTGCAGTGAACTAGCATTGACGCTGGATAGGACACACATTGTCGAAACCCGAGGAAAATATAACTAGACAATCCATGGTCGGGCACCATTAGGGAGAATAACATTGGGGGGGGGGGGGGGGGGGGGGGACTAAAAACACATAGAGAAGAGAATTACAGAGAGGTAGGGCGGCTGGGTGTGAGTGGGTTGGGGGACACGATCCACTGGGGAAATAAAAGACAACAGACAAGAATTGTTTCTCAAATTGTACTCCGAGTACCCCTTGTCGTCCGCACGCCGGTGTTGTCTCCTAATTGACGTTTGGAATATGGCGAATGATTCTCTCTACGAGTGTAAACTGTTTTGTGACAGAAGTAATGTATTACTATGGTGTTCACAACTAAACTGACAGCATTGAGGATAGAATATCTTTTATACGTATCTTAGGTTATGCTAATGACACCGTCTTGATGGGAACACTTCAGAAGGAACTACAGATAATGTTATATACGGTAGTGTTAGAAAGTGAAAGGATGTACTTCATGTTGAATAGTAGGAGGATAGAAGTAACGGCATCCCCCCCCCCCCACGCCGCCCCCCCCCCCCAAAAAAAAAAAACACTGATTCTGTTTATATATATAATTACATTCAAGGGTATTATTTTGCGTCAAATAAGAAATTCCCAGGAGCGACCACAGGTTTCCAATGGTCAACAATTGTTCGAGTCCCCATCCAGGCAAGGTGATTTTTTCTTTCTTTCTTTTTTCTATTTTTTTACATTACCTTAGGCCGGATAAGTGCACACGTGGAGACATCCATAAGTGCCCCAGCCTCCTCCCATAGGTCCCATACGATCTACATGAGTGCCCCAGTCTCATCCATAGACGATTGACCTAGTCTAAACCCCTGGAAATTGTCTGGAAATAAGGACCGCTGCTGTGATATTGACCACTTCACTTATCGATTGTTGACTGGTCTATCAAAATATGCGGCTAGCACCATCTACCCAATACGCCTCACTGCATGGGGAAAAGTGGTATAATCTACTTTGTTAGTCACCTACCGCCCCTTGACCTTTTGGAGCACTGGCCGTCAACCAGCTCACGCCGTTTATGGCGACGAGGTTAGTTACTGAAGATCACTTGGCTAACCTCACATGGAAGATATACCACTGAGGGACAGAACAGATTAGGACTATCAAGCACTGCATTATTTCTTACTTCTTCTTCCTTCACATTCAGAGTCAATATGAATCAATCTACAGACAGCAGCAGACAAGCTAAATCTGTTGACATCTCCATAATTGTTGTCCTCAAATAGCAGCTGGATGTAGGCCAAAATAGTTTCCTCTGTTCTGTATGCTGTACACTCCTGTAACAAATGTTTAGCTGTCATTTTACCAGTCCCACAGTCACATTCATAGGTAACTCCTATCTTTAGTTTGTTAACCGTGCGGTACTTAAGTATGTTACATATTATGCAGAGTGAAGATCATTTCTCAGTATACACCATCTTTCTGGTGACCTGGATGCTCTCATTTCCAAGTTGTTACGTAATTGTTTCCTATACATCCCTTGGCCTCATCATTGCTTCTGCCTATACCAGGTTGAGGTAGGCGTCCAATCTCCTTTACTAATCTGTCGGTTTCTTAAATTCCATGTATGTTGCATTGTGAAGGTATTACAAACCTGTTGCCTTGCTGCCACACCTCATATAGTGCCGCTCTTCGGCCTGTTCGTTCTGCACTGGTTCTGCTCATCAGTATTGACAGAGAGCTATTTGCTTCTTTTTATAGTTTCCCATCAACAACTGCAGTTGTCAGGGCCTCTGTCTCTGCTCTGAAGTTACGCGAGAACTTTCCAGTTGCTCCTGTGTCCTTCTTTGCTCTATTTTTTCAGATGCAGCAACATTTCTTCACCTCCCTTTTCTGTTGAGTTATTGGTTGATCCATCTGTTTATGCATGGGTCCAAGTGCTGTTGTGGCTAGTGTTCTTCTGTGTAGTGTATGATTGTTTGCCTTCTTTATAATACATCTTGAGTGTACTGTTTCTCAATACCAGGAACGTTTTTTTGTTTTTAAAACTTTTTATGCTGCGAGAAACATCTATGCAATACACCTTTGTAATTGGGCGTAAGAAAAAGAAATCTTGCATGTTACATAGAACAAATTTTTACGCATGGCTGTGAATTGTGGACTTTAAACAAGCAAACAAATGCCTTTGTGACCACAGAAATATGGTTTTAAAGAAGAATGCTAAATAGTCCTTGGAGGTTGGATAGCAAAAATGAGTAAGCTGAATGTTTTGAGAAAGGCTAAGACAGAAAGGCACAAACATCAAAAAGAGACAGTCGTCATTTAATGACCTTATTATGAACAGAGACAAATTTAAACATCTTGCGTCAACAGGAAATATTTATGAACAGAGATATAGAGAAAGACAAAGACTGAAGATTGTTGACGGCCTTTTGCCATGTCCCAGAAAGGTGTGGGTGTGGGTGCGTGTGTGGGTGTGTGTGTGTGTGGGTGTGTGTGTGTGTGTGGGTGTGGGTGTGTGGGTGTGGGTGCGTGTGTGGGTGTGTGTGTGGGTGTGTGGGTGTGTGTGTGTGTATGTGGGTGTGTGTGTGGGTGTGGTGGGTGTGGGTGTGTGTGGGTGTGTGTGGGTGTGTGTGTGGGTGTGTGTGTGTGGGTGTGTGTGTGGGTGTGTGTGTGGGTGGGTGTGGGTGTGTGTGTGGGTGTGGGTGTGGGTGTGTGTGTGGGTGTGGGTGTGTGTGTGCGAGCTAGCTTTGAAATCAAGCGCAGTCCACACACTCTACTTCTAGAAGAACTCAATTTAATTTTGCGTGTTGATTAGCTTTCCCTATTACCAGTGTTCCGCACCATCAGGCAAACCCACTCCGACTTCAGAGGTACTTGTAATTTACTCCTCATGTCAAGGACGATAAATCCAAATTTTAGTCCAACTAACCGGTGTAGGGGTTCATCTCCCTATCTCATCATACCGGAAGTTTAAGAACGAGCGCGTGTACGGAGGCGAGTCAATAAGTAAGTCGTACAGTTCTGTGGGATGGCAATTAAATGTAGTTGGAGTTTTCTACAGGTGTCATTAGGTGACAGCAACATTGAACTTTGTATTCCCATTCGTCATGTGGCGCTAGGTGTCTCATGCACATGCGCAGCGCATAAACAAAATAGGGACTGTACTTACGGAGTGTACAACCATAGAGCAACGTACTGTTGTGCGTTTTTTGTGGACAAAAGGACTGCCTGCAAAGGACATTCATAAGAAAATGCCTCCTGTTCATGCTGACTACAGCCCGAATCTAAGTATAATTCAGTGCAAGTGGAAACATCCCTCTTCGCCTTGCGTCCGAAAATTCAAGGTTACGCCATCAGCAGGGAAGGTTATGCTGACAGTATTCTGGGATTGTCAAGGAGTGCTTTTAACCAGTTTCAAGAAGAAAGGATGAATTCTGAATCGTACTGTGAAGTTCTATCGATGCTTCATGATGCAATTCGAAGAAAACGTCCAGGACTACTGACTAGAAGAGTGTTGCTTCTTCATGACAATGTCTGACCACATACGATTCGATTAACTCAGGAGAAAATTAACCAACTAAGATGGGAAATTCTGAAACATCTACTTTACAGCTCCGACTTAGCCCCTAGCGATTTCCACCTTTTTGGTTCACTGAAAACCCACCTTTGGCGGGAGACATTTCGCGAATGACGCCGAAGTTGGATGTGAAGTGAAAACATGGTTTAGAAAACAGAGCACACAGTTCTATGCAGCCGGTTTGGGAGGACTGATAAAACAATGGGATAAGTACATCAATGTTGGTGGAAATTATGTTGAGAAATAAAGGGACAATGTATGTATAAAATTAAACGGTTTCAAGCTGTTATCATATTTAGTTATTTTTCTACAGCCATTTGTGACTTACTTATTGACTTCCCCTCGTGGCCATGTGGCATGCTGACCCGTTGACCTGGAGACGTAACATACAAGCAGCTCAGATGTCGGAGTGGGTTCGCCTGATGGATGGGAACTACTAGTACTGCGGAAAACTGGCCTATACGCTAAAATCAGTTCAGTGTCGACTACACTCGAGTTCAAAGCGAGTAACGAAACTTTAAAAAACTCTTGAAAGTGTAAAAATCTCAGTCTCCAGTGAGATATAAAACTGGGATCATACGGTCGACTAGTGAGTGCGTAGTGCGTACATATCTCAAGCACTGAGATATGAAACCAGGATAATGCGGTCGACTAGTGAGTGCATTAGTGCGTAAATATCTCAATATCTTCAGCATTGAGACATGACACCAGGATCATACGGTCGACTAGTGAGTGCGTTAGTGCGTAAAAATCTCAGTCTCCAGTGAGATATGAAACTAGGTTCATACGTCGACTGGAGAGTGCACTAACCACTGGGCTACTGGGTCTCTGAAATAAATATACTTGTTTGAAATTACCAGGAAATGATATTTACATGTCCACGAATTCTGATGTGGAACGTGGTGGTGTAAAGGCTGGATGTCAACCAACAATATGGCCTGGGTTCGATTCATTCCCAGCAGTGACACAACTGTCTATTTCCTGTAGAGAAGCAGGATTTTGAGCACGAGACAGGACCGCCAGTGATGACTCAGACGAATGGCAGGGCTCCCCACAATGAACTTATCCACACAGCTCTTCCCAACCCGAAGCTGAAAGGCGTACCAGGGTCAGCGGACAGAACGACAAGACACGAGTAGGACAAATGGGATAACGACATAGGCTGATAAAATAGGTAATAGATTTATCATTCGTGTGTTACCGGGACTCTTCTGTCCATTGTGGAATCGTTCCACACAGGCATGAAGGGTATAATCAAGTTTGATGGCTCAACTTCAGAAGAGTTTGAAATCAAGAGTGGAGTTAAGCAAGGTTGTGTACTATCCCCCACCCTCTTTGGGATATACTTTTCACTTCTACTGAAATATGCCTTTCGTGATCAGGATGACGGTATATACATTCACTCACGCTCAGATGGTGGCCTCTATAATGCTCAGAGATTGAAGGCCAAGACCAAAATTAGCAGGGTACTAATCAGAGAGTTGCTTTTTGCGGATGATGCTGCGATTACGACCCACTCTGAGGAAGAATTACAACATCTACTATCTGCATTCTCCAATGCTTGTTCTGAATTTGGTTTAACAATTAACAAAAAGAAGACACAGATTATGTCACAAGGTGCACATGGTGTACCATCAATCTTTATTGACGACGCCGAACTGGAGATAGTAGACCATTTTACATATCTAGGATCAGAGGTAAATAGCAAATTATCCCTCGATCAGGAAATCAACATCAGGATTGGCAAGGCAGCAACAAAAATGAACATGTTAGCAAAAAGAGTCTGGGAAAACAGGAAGCTTACTGCCAAAAAAGTCCTCGTCTACCAAGCCTGTGTCCTTAGTACTCTTCTTTATGGCAGTGAAACCTGGACAACTTACTCACGCCAAGAGAAACGTTTAAACAGCTTTCATATGCGGTGTCTGCGAAGAATACTTGGTATTAAGTGGCAAGACAAAATCACAAATACTGAAGTATTGGAAAGATCAGGTTGTGTGACGGTGTATTCCATGCTCAGTCTTCGTAGACTTAGATGGATAGGACACGTTAGGAGGATGGATGATGGTAGAATACCAAAGGACATCTTTTTTGGTGAATTACAGACGGGTAGGAGATCTCAGGGTCGGCCTCTACTACGATACAAAGATGTGTGTAAGCGGGACATGATTGATACAGGCATTGATAATGCACATTGGGAGCACGTCGCCGCTGAACGTGTTGCATGGAGGGCAACTATCAGAAATGGAATAAAGACAAAGGAGAAAATGATTGCAGATAAAGCACACACAGAGCGTGAGAGACGTAAGATGGTGCAAAATGGTGGAAGTGACCATGTTTTCACATGCACCTACTGTGGGCAAACATTTGCAGCAAGAATTGGCCTTACCAGCCACACTCGCCACCGCCATGGATCGTAGGTATTAAGCCTTTTTGAAGCACAATGTACCAAACTATCGTCTGTCAAGACGGAAAGGTGCCAATGAGTTACCGGGACTCATACAGGAGGCAAAGAACTGTAACACTAACTACAATGCATGGCGTAAGGGCCGCCAAGGAGGGTTGGTGAGACACTGGCCACCTAATCCTGTAGAAAACTTAGCTGCAAAAGCCAGCCAATAATGAACGAGTCGACAGTGAGCTTGTTAAGTTGTTGAGGTCCCATGCTCTATTGATTGATGAAAGGCAGAAGGAGAGGAAGAAGAGCTGACTGATATAGGAAAGTAGTATCACTCGTGTGACGTTTGGTCACCAAAATGTTGGGCGTAATACCAGTTGCCCATACAGGACGTGTACATGTGGTGAGGGTAACTGGATAATTATTATTGCGCTTCCAAATATATAGTTTTCGTCTGCTTTTTCTCCTCTTCCACACTTCCTCCCTTTTTCTTCACGACCTCCCTCCCCCCTTCTCTTCCTCCTTCTGCTACTGCTGCTACCGCCGTTTAATACGTAGCAGGCATTGGTGATCATGACTTTCCAATCATCGCTATCATTTGATGATTTGCTTACGTTGGTGCTGTTTATATTATTTGTTGCTCAGCTTTTATATGTGTCCAACATATATCTCGCGCTGCTTCACCTGCCCAGTATTTTACCACATAAAGATAATGTGTCTATTCCAACTCTTCTGTTGATATCTCAATCAGTTCCATTGGGCGGGCATCTCCTTATGATTATAATAGGCGATCTGGTAACTCTCGCTACCCTAGTGTGTGTTTTCTTTTCTGCACCTGATATTCTGAACATTCTTCTAAAAAGCCACCCCAATTTATTCCAGCATTTCATTTCTCATTGTCCAACATTCGCGAACACATGAAAGAGTAGATCACACACAAGTGTTCAGAAAGTGGGCTTCCGTACAAGACAACACATTTACATACTGAATGGGTTTTCGCAACTAACATATGTTTTTATTTTATTAGTGATATCAACCAAAATAATTATAGCCTAAAGAAAAACAAACGAACCACCAGTCGAAATAGTTAAAGCACAGGCAACTTCAGATATGCCAGGAGGGGCTGGGATTATGTGTGTAAATCAACATTCTTCGGTTGTGGCAGCGAGGGGACAGTTTGGCCAGTCATGCGGATCGGTTCAGATTGATACACTCGCAGTGTGAGGGAACCTCAATGGCGCTGAAACTGACTGGCGGGCCCATGCTGGACTCTGTGGCATTATAGATGAGTACCCAGTGTGCTCTGTACTGCTCCTTGCATTCTCCGTAATTGCACGTGCTGCCTTCTCTGAAACACAAATGTGGGGGGAAATAGCAATTCATGTTTCTGGATTTCTATACACGTGTGTATCAAGTTCATAGATTATTACACATGTGTGTATCTAGTTAATACATTACTACACACGTGTGAATCAAGTTCATAAATGACTACACATGTGTTTATCAAGTTCATAGATTATTAAACACGTGTGCATCAAGTTGATACATTACTACACACGTGTGTATCAAGCTGATAGATGACTACACACGTGTTTATCAAGTTCATAGATTACTACACATGTGTGTATCTAGTTAATACATTACTACACACGTGTGAATCAAGTTCATAGATGACTACACACGTGTGTATCAAGTTCCTAGATTATTACACACGTGTGTATCAAGTTCCTAGATTATTACACACATGTGTATCAAGTTCCTATATTATTACACACGTGTGTATCAAGTTCCTAGATTATTACCCACGTGTGTATCAAGTTTCTAGATTATTACACACATGTGTATCAAGTTCCTACATTATTACACACGTGTGTATAAAGTTCCTTGATTATTACACACGTGTGTATCAAGTTCCTAGATTACTGCACAAGTGTGTATCAAGTTTCTGGATTATTGCACACGTGTGTATCAAGTTCCTAGATTATTACACACGTGTGTATCAAGTTCCTAGATTATTACACATGTGTGTATCTAGTTAATACATTACTACACACGTGTGAATCAAGTTCATAGATGACTACACACGTGTTTATCAAGTTCCTAGATTATTACACACGTCTGTATCAAGTTCCTAGATTACTGCACACGTGTGTATCAAGTTCCTAGATTATTACACACGTGTGTATCAAGTTCCTGGATTATTACACACGTGTGTATCAAGTTCCTAGATTATTACCCACGTGTGTATCAAGTTTCTAGATTATTACACACATGTGTATCAAGTTCCTAGATTATTACACACGTGTGTATTAAGTTCCTAGATTATTACACACGTGTATATCAAGTTCATAGATTATTACAAACGTGTGTATCAAGTTCCTAGATTATTACACACGTTTGTGTCAAGTTCCTAGATTATTACAAACGTGTGTATCAAGTTCCTAGATTATTACAAACGTGTGTATCAAGTTCCTAGATTATTACACACGTGTGTATCAAGTTCCTAGATTATTTCAAACGTGTGAATCAAGTTCCTAAATTATTACACACGTGTGTATCAAGTTCCTAGATTATTACAAACGTGTGTATCAAGTTCCTAGATTATTACACACGTGTGTATCAAGTTCCTAGATTATTAAAAACGTGTGTATCAAGTTCCTAGATTATTACACACGTGTGTATCAAGTTCCTAGATTATTACAAACGTGTGTATCAAGTTCCTAGATTATTACACACGTGTGTATCAAGTTCCTAGATTATTACACAAAGTGTATATCAAGCTTCTGGCTTACTGCATCTACACCTAACGTGCTTCTATATTACTTTTCTTTGTAAAGTTGCATATCTCTTACATGACGTCGCAGTCAGCGCCAGCATTTTTCAGCTGTTGTTGATGTTCTTGGCAAGATTATGCTCAGTAGTTTGCAATTGCTTTCTGAGAGTCCAGTTCACATACCCCGTAAGTAACCAACGCGACGCGATTCGCTGCCGAATCTCGCGTAGCTGTGTTCCTCGCGTGGAATATGGAGAAAGTCGTTAACCTCCTTCGCCAGGGAGGGGGCCTACTGGATTACTACAATGCGTGTATCACGAATCTATGAGTTAAATGTCAATGCTAACTGATGGCTAGGAGACAGGACTAGAATGAATCCACGCAACCGTTCATTTGGACTGAAGAGACTAGGATTTTGTCCTAGATATCCTTAACGCGACTACCTGCCATGCAGGCCAATACTTGTTTATCTGACACCATAACCTTCATGCGACTGGTTGAACTCACAAATAGTTATTGAAAATAGTAGCAGACAGAGACAGGATACAACTTACAGCTTTCTAGATGAGTGGAAGAGTGTCTTTCTCTGACTTTTGTTGAGCCTAGTAGAGTTTTGTTGAGCCTAGTAGAGTTTTGTTGAACCTAGTAGAGGTTTGTTGAGCCTAGTAGAGTTTTGTTGAGCCTAGTAGAGTTTTGTTGAGCCTAGTAGAGTTTTGTTGAACCTAGTAGAGGTTTGTTGAGCTAGTAGAGTTTTGTTGAGCCTAGTAGTGTAGTAGAGTTTTGTTGAACCTAGTAGAGGATTGTTGAGCCTAGTAGAGTTTTGTTGAGCCTAGTTGAGGATTGTTGAGCCTAGTAGAGTTTTGTTGAGCCTAGTAGAGGTTTTTTTAGCCTAGTTGAAGATTGTTGAGCCTAGTAGAGGATTGTTGAGCCTAGTAGAGGATTGTTGAGCCTAGTAGAGGATTGTTGAGCTTAGTAGAGGTTTGTTGAGCCTAGTAGAGGATTGTTGAGCCTAGTAGAGGATTGTTGAGCCTAGTTGAGGTTTGTTGAGCCTAGTAGAGGTTATTTGAGCCTAGTAGAGGATTGTTGAGCCTAGTGGAGGATTGTTGAGCCTAGTAGAGGATTGTTGAGCCTAGTAGAGGATTGTTGAGCCTAGTAGAGGTTTGTTGAGCCTAGTAGAGGATTGTTGAGCCTAGTAGAGGTTTTTTGAGCCTAGTAGAGGATTGTTGAGCCTAGTAGAGGATTGTTGAGCCTAGTAGAGTTTTGTTGAGCCTAGTAGAGGTTTGTTGAGCCTAGTAGAGGATTGTTGAGCCTAGTAGAGGATTGTTGAGCCTAGTTGAGGTTTGTTGAGCCTAGTTGAGGATTGTTGAGCCTAGTAAAGGATTGTTGAGCCTAGTAGAGTTTTGTTGAGCCTTGTAGAGTTTTGTTGAGCCTAGTAGAGTTTTGTTGAGCCTAGTTGAGGATTGTTGAGCCTAGTAGAGGATTATTGAGCCTAGTAGAGGATTGTTGAGCCTAGTAGAGTTTTGTTGAGCCTAGTAGAGTTTTGTTGAGCCTAGTAGAGTTTTGTTGAACCTAGTAGAGGTTTGTTGAGCCTAGTGGAGGATTGTTGAGCCTAGTAGGGGATTGTTGAGCCTAGTAGAGGATTGTTGAGCCTAGTAGAGGTTTGTTGAGCCTAGTAGAGGATTGTTGAGCCTAGTAGAGGATTGTTGAGCCTAGTAGAGTTTTGTTGAGCCTAGTAGAGTTTTGTTGAGCCTAGTAGAGGTTTGTTGAGCCTAGTAGAGGATTGTTGAGCCTAGTAGAGGATTGTTGAGCCTAGTTGAGGTTTGTTGAGCCTAGTTGAGGATTGTTGAGCCTAGTAGAGGATTGTTGAGCCTAGTAGAGTTTTGTTGAGCCTTGTAGAGTTTTGTTGAGCCTAGTAGAGTTTTGTTGAGCCTAGTTGAGGATTGTTGAGCCTAGTAGAGGATTATTGAGCCTAGTAGAGGATTGTTGAGCCTAGTAGAGGATTGTTGAGCCTAGTAGAGGATTGTTGAGCCTAGTAGAGGTTTGTTGAGCCTAGTTGAGGATTGTTGAGCCTAGTTGAGGATTGTTGAGCCTAGCTAAGCGAAGTATAGTTCATGTAAGATTAGTGTTCGATTAAATTTGCTCAGTAGCGAAAATATCTATAGATTGGAAATAATGTGGCCGACACAGCTGTTATTATTGTTCAACGACACACACACACACAAATGGTTTACATATCCTTTACAGGACATCGCTGTCAACATCAGCATCTTCCAGCTGATTGTTCATTTCTTGGCAAGATTACGCTCAGTAGTTTGCCATTGCTATCTGAGCGGCCGGCTCACATACCCAATTCTCGCGCAACGTCACGTTACCTACGAGAGTATACGAGATTACGGAGAAAGTGGTGTAACCTCTAGACCACAGAGACCGGCTTTCATCGACGTCAGAAGCAAATATATAATGTCTTGTGTTGGGCCTTGTATTGCTGGGACAGTTTCAATGAGGGGTATGGCTGTTAAGGGAATAAACGTAGCCTCACGGCCTGCCGCTGACTTTGTCGTTAATCGGTCTGTTCTCTGGAACCTAGCTATGTCATACATAACGAAGCATCACCACTAAGACCCTTAGACGGAACTGAAGGTCCAGAACACTAAAGCATGCGATTACTATGTATCTAGATGAATGCACGTGGCTGCATCTTGTGTAAATCGCCAAGCACTCGTATACCTAACATTTTCTGTTGTCTTTTGTATGCTCTGCATCCATTTTTCTTTAACTGATTCAGTGAAGCGCAAAATAGTAGTTTTGGAATAAACATGGCCCACAATCATTTTAACAGGTATTAACTACTATAATGTAAATGTATATTCATTGAGCATTAAAATTGCGGAAGAACCGCGAAACAAAACACATAACACGATGACCCTAGTATGGCGATATATCATCCTTCTGTCCAAATAGGGGGTCACATTTGGCGATATATTATCCTTGGGCACTGAATCAGTTAAAAAAGTAAAGGACCTTGTTCAGCGACCTGAAGCCAGCCCCATATTTGTAAAGACCAATGGGCACTCGATGGGTGATGTGTTCAGCGACCTGAAGCCAGCCCTATGTTTTATGGATCAATGGGCACTCGGTGGGTGATGTGTCCAGCGACCTGAAGCCATCCCTATGTTTGTATAGACCAATAGGCACTCGATGGGTAATGTGATCAGTAGCACACCGACGGCCTTGACTTACCAAACCATTTGTTGCTATCCATTTTAGAAGAGGTTGATACGGGAGCTCACTCCAATTTTATATATCCTAACTTCATTAGGGATATGAATACACGACCACCAAACCAGTGGGCAGAATTCCTAGCCGCTGCTCCCACTCCATTCTCTCATATGTTGTATGTCCGTCTCATCAGCACCAGCCATTATTGTCTGGATAATTTATTTACCGGTGTACACGTCACATAACCGGAAGCCAGGGCAAAGAACTTACTTGCATCTTCCGACAGGGATGAATTGGAAAGCATTTTTCAGATGAACAACTTGATACACTTGTCCACGGACTGTAAAATTTATCGGCGTGGCATACTCGATTTCCCTGAAACACGGATACAAATACAGATAATTGGTTATAGTATTCATACGTCTGACACAAATGTATAACTATTACAGTCGTATCTCATTCTGCTACCACCTGTCTACAAATCACTAGCAGGTATTGCAGTCTATACCAGTTAGGTCCGGAAAATATTTTTTTTTCTTACAATGGCTCACTTTGAACTTAAACGACTGCTACTACTTCAAGTGCACTGGACTGAATTTTGCGAGTCGATTAGCTTTACCTATTACCAGTGTCCCTTGACATCAGGGGAATCCACCCCGACTTCAGAGGTACTTGTAATTTACATCCCCTCGCCACGGACAAGAAGTCAACAATTTAGTCCACCTGACTGGTGTAGGGGTTGAACCCGCTACCTCGGCATCAGTGATCTTATCCATTCGGCCACCTGACCTCCTCTAGGACATACAGCAGGAGAACATTTCCTACCAGACTTGTCCTGCGTGCTTTCCTACCATACTTCCCCAGCGTGCTTTCCTACCAGACATGCCCTGCGTGCGTTCTTACCAGACTTCCTCCTGAGTGCTTTTCTATCAGACTTCCCCTGCGTGGTTTCCTACAAGACTTCCCCTGCGTGCTTTCCTATCAGACTTCCCCTGCGTGCTTTCCTACCAGACTTCCCCTGCGTGCTTTCCTACAAGACTTCCCCTGCATGCTTGCGGCTCAGCAGCGTCTTGCCTTACCCCACTTGCGGCTCCATGCTATGTAGTGGAGGATGCAAGTGTTCATCAACTGTTGTATTGTTCCATATTTGTTCCCTTTTCTTGGCTCAACGGAAGTCAGAAGTGTGAGATACCTGCAAGAGCTGGTCTCTCAAAGACATGACATTTGTTAGTCTCGTTAGAGCGAGCTTGTTAAGTAATATGTTCGAAGTCTGCCAGTCGTATCTTGTTTTTGTTTGTCAGGTGACGTATGGTCTCTTTGAGGCTAAGGATCTGACATTATTTGTATACTTTCCTGCCGGTGTTTGCAATGTTTACATGTTCAACAAAGTTCATTTACAGTTATTAGCCGGTTTGGCTGTTTCGAGACTTGCTCTACACTATTTTCCTGGTCTCGATCCTTTCTTTGACTGCTGACTGATGAGAATCAGGTGACTCGCACCTACTATCTTCCAACAGCAGCTCTATGGTGGAATTGGAAATGCTGGAAGAAGGAAGCAGAATTTAACAGAGAATATGGAATCCACGTCTAATTAAGTGATGATCGGTGAATAAAAAGAATCAAATATTACTGGCTTGCCTGGAATAATTGTGCGGAATTCATTCTAAGGAAGAACTGCCAGTGACGCTATCCAGTGAAAACTCAAATATTTTTACATTTAAACTAATACATATATTAACTATGCAAAAACATTCACTATAACAACAGAAAGAATGTTAATCATAGAAAGAAAATAAATGTCTCAGATTTATCTGGAAGGTTATAATGAAAGCGACGTTCTGCAGAGTACTTGCTACACGATGATGATGAAGATTTCCTATTGTTCTCACTATCATCCGTTTCCACCAACATTGATAAGAGTTACAAGCAACAACATCTTGAGAGTAATGCCTTATGGTAAGCATTGTTTGGGAACGAACGAGTTCAAAGAAGCTTCTCTCTCTCTCTCCCCCCCACCCCCCCCCTCTCTCTCTCTCTCTCTCTCTCTCTCTCTCTCTCTCTCTCTCTCTCTCTCTCTCTCTCTCTCCGGGCACTGGACTGGAGTCAGTCTACAGTGGAATACCTAAATCCCGCAGAGGACACGTGACCAGCCCAGGTCAGATCCCAGCCTATCCGTGTGTGCGGTGCTGAATCATGACCTGATAAAATGTCAGCAACACAGTCCCCGTGAAGATGCCACTTTAGCACTGAATTTGGAGGAAAGTGTATACATTAACTTCCCGCCAACAGACACGATCCCTTTACAGGGCTTATTTACCAACCCAGATAATACAGGACACTCACGTCTCACAGCAACCTGGAGACACTGACTGTTGGTGATGTCTTCGGCTGGCGTTTGTACTGAAGTCCCATACTGCTGGGTTGAAGACGTTACTACTTAAGTTGTTGTTGGCTGTCTCCGGGCGACCTGTCTCGGGAATCTTCGCCGTGCCACTCTTGACTATCGAACTATTGTTACTTGGTGTTTCTGTTGAAAGCGAACATTAACATCAAATGAACATGCCTTGTCAAATAAATGACTTTATATTTTTCATATTGTCTTGTTTTATTTAATTAAATGAAAGTGTATCATATGTAACTGATATAACGGTATATTAATTCCGTGTATACACTAACAATCTCACTGTATATTACCCATTGGTCTCTGTGGAGAAGAGCAAACTTGCCAAGAAACATTATTTTAAAATACACGGGAATAGTTTGTTGATAATGGAACAAAATGCTTGAGAAACAAATGAAGCTCAGATAATGAACAGGTCTGGTCTTCGTTAATTTAAATTGACAAACTATGGAGCATTTGAACTAGTGTAAAAGAAAAGAAAATTAAGATGACTTAAATAAAACTAGCAGTCATATAAATAATGTGAATACTGGATCGTATTATTAATGAAAGGATTAGATTCATCATCGGTGCACAAGTGATACTTCCATTGTGATAATGAGATACATGGTCGGACGTTTGCCAGTGTAGACATACACTAGCCCAGGCTAAGACGTACGTGTGTGTGTGTGTGTGTGTGTGCGTGCGTGCGTGCGTGTGTGCGTGCGTGCGTGTGTGTGCATGTGTGTGTGTGTGTGACTGCTGGCAAACACCATCATGTACGTAGAAATACGAGAGCACTCAGGGAACAAGCATTAGCGAGGGAAGTGATGGGTGACACAGTCAGACTACATCTGGAAGGGTTACCACTGTAGAACAGGTACAGGAGAGGGAGACACAATGGATACACAGCGGCGATATTGTGAGCAACTAACATTAGGTGATCATCACACTTGAAGAACGTGCAGCAGGGCGGTGGTAGGGCAGACCTTCCAGTAAAACGTGTCATAGATTCTCACGCTGAGTTTGACCACGCAGTAGGTCACACTCGTGGATCGGTGTAGCTTTGCTGAAAGCCAGGATGAGGTTTCTCGGCATATGTGAAAGGCAGCGATATTACCAAATAAAACGTGTAATAGATTCTCATGCTGAGTTTGACGACGCAATAGTTTCCACTCATGGATTGGTGTAGCTTTGCTGAAAGCCAGGGTGAGGTTTCTCGGCATATGTGAAAGGCAGCGATATTACCAAATAGAACGAAGCATATCCAATGACAACCTACAGAATGTGACGTGAGATAGTGGCCTCCAGAGGAGCTGAAATGGCTTTCCAATAGTTAGAGTGGCGATTGTCTATAACTTGTCTTCACGCTTCAGAAAGTTCAGAAGGGACGACTCTTGCTGCTATTTGCAGAGGAGGTCTCAAACCTTGGGTAACTGTTGTCGATCTATTGTCCCAATCTTGCAGGAGTGCGTCTAAACAAGAAAACTAGTGTGGCAAGCAAAAGGACCTATCATTAGAGCATTTAAGATGGGCAGACGGGATATAGGGCAGTCAACCAATGGCAGCTTGGTGTGTTGACACATCTGTTGATGATTGTCCTCGATAATGGCTGTTGGAGTTCAGAGTCAAATAAGAAAGTGCTCACAGTTAGGCGGGGTAAGGGCGGTTCTAACGCCTAGCTAGCCAGTTTGCCACACGGTAATCGACATCCACACCAATCGCTTTCTAATAGGAGACACACAGCACCCGTGGGCTTCTCCAGAATGCAGTGACGTCGATTCTACAATAAAAATCTTATACTATAAGATGAAACTTTGAAACCTTGCCTCTTGTATCAGGGAAGATTTGAAGTAACATGCAGTGACGTCGATTCTTCATTAAAAAAATAGTGTAAAGTAGGGCGTAACATTCCAACGTCACCCGTTGTGTGATGGAACGATTTGATGTAACATGTAGTGACGTCAAAATTTTAATCGGAAATTGTATATCTATCTCATAGTATGTAGCTTTCAAACTTCGCTTCTTGGGTGATGACAACATATGGTGTAACCATGTTTCCCACTTGTCAAACAGTATCCACTGTCAATCCAACCACACAAACTTTAAGTGAGAATAGTGCAGAATAGTGGAACTGTCAGCCTGATCTTACTTGTCTATGTGCTCAACGACATTCTTAAATAACACTATCGCTACATGAGATTTTTATATATATATCCTACTTAACCATTCTATGTTATAACTGGGACATGTAGTGTCTACTTTATTATCGCAGGAAGTGGGGTTTTTTTTTCTTCAGGTCAATTTATGTTTGTTTTTTTTAAATTTCTTTTGAAAGCAATTATATTTGTATGTGCCACAGTTTTCCATTTTCTTCACAGTTGTGTATCGTTTTAGACTAGTCTATGTTATATTGTGTAGCTTTTATATTTCATTTCTGCTTTTGTTCATTTACAGCTTCTCACAAAGCAACGTATAGTATTATTATTTTAACCCTAGTGTGCCATCCTCTGTATAGGACATTTTGTCACTGTGATTTCTTGCTTTTCTCGCCATTTGTTTAATAACGTATACAAGAAGAAAGCGCTGAAGGCATAAAGAAAGTGATGACGGTATGGAGAAAGAGATGATGGTGGAGAAAATGTTAAGGGTATAGAGAACATGTTAACAATATAGAGAAAATGTTAACGGTATAAAGAAAATTGTAACGGTAAAAGGAAAATGTTAACGGTATAAATAAAGTGATGCAGGTATAACGAATGTGATGAGGATATAAAGAAAGTGATGAAGGTATAGAGAAAGTGATCAAGAGATAGAGAAAATGATGAAAATACGCAGCATGATGCTTATACAAATATATTAAAACGACTGAGGGACCAAACGTTTTAGAATGCGACTTTATACCACGATAGCATCACCGGGTTTCAGACTTGTAAACAGATTAAGTGAATTCAAGGACAGCCACCGTCGCGGGGAGATTAGGCATTCACAGACAGCGCGTAATGAGATATTCGACAGTTCGGCAGCCGACTCTTTCTTATTGCCGCCTTTTCTAATGAAAAGTATCAGTTATTATTTGTACTCATAGGATCCGTGCTGTTAAATAAAACACCAACTACCGCTAATACACAGTCCATAGACACGGTGCATATCTAACTTCCTGGGCTTGTTACGGGAACCGTGTAAACTGGGCAGATGCTTGAGATGTGGAAAGCTAGTGAATTACAGATACTGTCCTACCCATGGATACAATGAACGCACGCCTAGGTGATTTGGTTTTGAAACAACTAAACTTGTCAGTATTGTCGAGCGGGGAAAGAGGTGTGAAAGACAGCATCGTACAGATGTAATCATGGAGACAACACTTCCGAGACTCAGCCCAATATAAACTACCCTAACAACAGGCCAGACATTCCTCAAGGGTCAGAACAATAATCAGTGGTCTTACAATTTGGATATAATCGACATGAAGTGCAAAGTATGATCCAAGAAAATTAACGTGAGTGATCATGAATACACTCCTACACAGACGGTTGAGCAAGAATTTATGAAGATAATGTATGTCTCTGGCCGAGGGGTTATACCACTTTCTCCGTAATCCCGTTTATCACGCAGTCTCGTAGCGGGCGAGAACTGGGAGCGGTTCGTCCCCCGCTGGTGACTTGCGGGATAACTGAGCCGGTCGCTCAGAAAGCAATGGCAAACTACTGAGCGTAATCTTGCCAAGAAATCAACAGACAGCTGAAAGATGCTGCTGTTGACAGCGATGTCCTGTAAAATAATATGCGAATTTTAAAAAAAAATGTAGGTGCAGGCATAACTCAAATCCTGATAACGACAATGAGACAAGGCATATTTCGACGGGCATAATACAACGCGGTTGAGATTCAAGAGATAGAAAACAGCAAGCTGCACACCAACTTTGACAGCCACCGGGCAGCTATCTTTGCTGATGTGCTTCAATATCTGGAAGGTGGTAAGCTCCCACAACAGACAAGTGCAGTAAGTGAGGTCACTGCCCGTAGCCGAACCATACCTCAGTGGACTCCTTATTGCTGTGTACACAGAAATGAAAAGGCAAAGAAACGTGCAAAACGGGGAGGATTATGTAGACAGGAACAGAGCAAACTCTAACACTTTTAGAAAAAAAAAGATCTATCAAGGCTCACAGACAGATACAGAGGCTGATTGCTATTATTCACATCAATAAGGGGTATAATCTCCGTGGCGAAGAAGTTACGGACGCAATTCGTAATCCCGCATACCGCGTTCGAAACACAGCTGGGGTGATTTGGCAACAACCCTCCTTGTGTTGGTTTTTTTTAATAAAATGGTTTGATTTCCGGTCGTTCAGAAAGCAATGGTTCACTACTGAACGTAAACTTGCCAAACAGCCAAAAAATGCTGTGGCTGACTGCAACATCATGTAAAGAATTTGCGACTAACTTCAACTTAACTAAAGGGGCTTACGTAATATGCACGTGCATTGGCATGTCAATAAAATATAGCTCTCCATACGTGTTTCACAGACATGCAACGGTGAGATCTTCGATTGTGTTTAACATCAGAATTTGTGGAACATCATCAGAGACATAAGGTTTCCAACCATCTGATCCAATTATTGAATTATTGTACGAAAATCGTAAAACAAGCAGATGTCAGAGGAGCTGGTGAAATATCACACTGGTAAGAGGAGCTGGTGAAATATCACACTGGTCAGAGGTGCAAAGTCGAGTAAGGCCGAGTTTTGTTCTTACCATATACGTGCTGAACAAACATGCAGAACATATAACGATTTGTTTTAAATGTTGGCATATCCCTTACAGGACGCTGCAGTCAACACCAGCATTTTTAGCTGCTGTTGATGTACTAGGCAAGTTTTAAGTTCAGTAGTTTGCCATTGCTTTCTGAACGACTGGCTCACATACCCCAGTACGTTACCAGCGCGGCGCAATTCGCTACCGAATCTCACACAGCAGTTTTCCCCTACGTGGATATACGGGATTACGAACAACGTCGTTAACCCCTTGGCCAGGGATACGTGTCAAACAACGTCATTAACCTCTTGGCCAGGGATACTTGTCAAACAACGTCGTTAACCTCTTGGCTAAGGATAGTGTCAAACAAATGTCGTTAACCTCTTGGCCAGGGATACTTGTCAAACAACGTCGTTAACCTCTTGGCTAGGGATACTTCTCAAACAACGTCGGTAACCTCTTGGCCAGGGATACTTGTCAAACAACGTCGTTAACCTCTTGGCCAGGGATACGTGTCAAACAACGTCGTTAACCTCTTGGCCAGGGATACTTGTCAAACAACGTCGTTAACCTCTTGGCCAGGGATACTTGTCAAACAACGTCGTTAACCTCTTGGCCAGGGATACTTGTCAAACAACGTCGTTAACCTCTTGGCCAGGGATATGTGTCAAACAAATGTCGTTAACCTCTTGGCCAAGGATACGCGTCAAACAACGTCGTTAACCTCTTGGCCAGGGATACTTATCAAACAAATGTCGTTAATATCTTGGCCAGGGATACTTGTCAAACAACGTCGTTAACCTCTCGGCCAGGGATATATGTCAAAAATAGAATTGAGTTGAATCACGAACCAACAATACAGTATTTCGGAAATTTACATAAGTGCACCGTCCTCACATTCAACAGCCAGCGAAGAGTCACATAATTAATGGTACCAACTGAAATCTGATTATGTGTCCGTCTGGCCTGTCATCGGAGTATAGAGTGTCTGTCAGATTCTCTAGTCCACTCCCTGCCGAACCATTCTTTCAAGGTTATGCTTGTAAAATAAAATGAAGCTTACGACAATATTGATACGTTTAAAATTGGTAGAAATCCATTGCAGAACACATACGCAGTGTCACATTAAAAACTTGAAGGTTTCGATCGATGACAGAAAGTCGCACCAAATGTCTACAAACAGTCGACATTTCTTTCATATGTTGTTGCTCGAGGAGGGACTATAGCGCCATCCGTCTGCAAGGCGGCAGCCATCCTTTGAAGTTGTAGACGGAATGTCTGGGCAGAAGTCGGCTAGATCTTTTGTGTGGGGAAATGATTCCCCAGATTACAGACTAGCGGGACTCTCTGAAGTACCGGGAATCCAGTTTAAAAAAAGAGAGAGCCAAATAGATTCTAGACGGTCTAGTGTCTAGACAGTTTTGTGACGTCATTAGTACCCAGTATAAAAAACATTGAGATAAACAATTTCGGGTTAGTCGAACAAAAGTTGTGAAGCGCTACGGACCTGTGCAATATTCCTGGTTGTTTCTGTAGAGAGAGACTATAGTGTCTACTGTTGATCTATATCGGCGGACATCGATCCCGTCTGTGATTTCATAGTCTCCATCTACGGCCCATAAGGGAAGCAAAGAATAGCAACACAGTAGCCTACCACGCATGTCGTAAGAGGCGACTAAGGAGGCTTGATGGTTCCGTCGCCCTGCTACTGAGTGAGTACGTGGCGCGACACTGTGAGCTGTGAGTTTCGTGTGAAATGCTTTTGAATCTGCCCGAGGTTTTTTGGAACGTGACTGCATGTTCGGAGCGATGGCAGATGGCTATGTCCCAGAGTTGACCGGTTTTTGCCTATGCAGAAATGCGTGGCTGCTGGGCTTCTGGTTGACTGCCACTACCATCGACGATGAACTGTATTTCGTGGACTGTGTGGGTGAACATCTAGGAAACATCCAGATGGGAAAATGACTACCATCAGAAATGAACTGGGTGTTTTGTAGGGGACTATTGTGTTGACATTCTAGTAGCGGCATTATGCACAGTATATCTGTGCGGGCTGTTGTTTGTCGAGACTCCTGTCTTTTCCACTTTTCACATTGGGCAGTGGGGAGTATTTTGTGTGATATTCACTGGCACAGGAACGGAGCATAATGGGGACGACCCGTTGCTGTGAAGTTGGAACTGCGACTAACTAACTAACTAACTAACTATATGGCATTCTATTAAACATATCTAACTTAGATTATTCTTAGGAATAGAGTGCAGTACTGTGCAGTGATAGAACGTATTATAAGTGCGGTGATAGAACGTATTATAAGAGCGTCGGCAACAGTAGCCTATCGTGTAGCTTAAACTAGCTGGTGTGATATATCATTTAACTCAGTGAGTTAAGGACAATGTAGTGGGATAATATTTAGAGAGATTGAGGATGGTTGGAGGGAGGATTGAGGGAATGTACAATGGTAGGATCTTCCAGTAGGGCATCTGCTGGGTTTCTACCCGTTTCCTTTAGTCTTTCCTTGTCTTACCATGACTCAGATCGAAGTGATGAGCTCCTCGGCCTTATAACAGAGTTTGGTTCTCTGTTATATTTTCTGAGTGCGGCAGGTGGCCTTCACTCACCTAGTTAAGGTCAGAATTGGGTTGCTCTCACCAGGTGTGTTCTCTATTCTACAGGTTCCACTCGATTGTTCCACGTTATTCTACCAAGAAGCTAGCAACAAAGTCATAGAAAGTGATGGCTCGAGTATTGAAGGCAGAGTTTACTGAGAGGCTTTTGCACTGGGCCCATAACCCAGATGGTCTGCAGGAACCTGGCCTCTGCTGAGCAGGACATGATGATTATAAGTGTGTTTCTTAAGTGATAGTTTACATCACAGTAAATTCAGGACACTGAAAATAACACTTGTACCAGGAACACTAGTAGATATAACTACCTGGAACAGTAACATTGTGTGTTGACATTGGGAAAATCTTACAAGAAGTGACATACGAACATTTAGGTTTTCCAAAGTGACATTAATAATATTTGTAAGATTCTCTGATCACAGAACATTTTAATGAACAGAGTAGTTACACTGTGTGTGTTAGATAGATGATCAATATTGGACTGTTTCCACCATTGGAGACCAAGCATCCGGAGTGTTCACGAGCTATCTGAAGAAGTCGACACTTGGCCTGAGAGACAAATCACTTGGGTGAGGTTTTCTGTCCCTGATATGGTGTTGTGGTGTGGTCAGTACAATGATGAAGCAGACTGTGCTCCTTGGCTGTTCGGTCTTCTTCTTCTTCGTTCATCCGGAGTTTTTTTTTCGGATGTGATTGCGTTGTGCCTGTTTACAGCAGAGCTGCGTTCTTGCGCCGTTAGGCCGACACATCCGACTTCTGCGGGCATTTGTTGACCGGGTTAACCTTCCCGGGGGGTTTCTTAGGACGTTAGACTCTCACTGTTGCGGTGTTATCTCCCATCCCAGCTGGCCCATATAGAACAGCCAAAGGCATCCTGGTCGGCCCTCAAGGGAAGGCAGGGGCCAGACCATGGGCATTCCCCGCCATCCAAGGAGGCTTCCATAATTGCAGAGCCAACACACAGCGCTCTGGTACTGGGCTCACCCAAGGAATCGTCACGTCCTGCACATGGCTGCTTAGCCTCACTTCCGTATATTGGGCCTTCCGTTCACCATAGGCTGTTCTTCCAGAAGCCAGAAGAATGCTGTTTGCAGATGACATCCACGCAGTGAGCTTTCGATTCGGACTTTCCACGTAATGGATTTGCTATCCAAGCAATATTCCATTTTGTGCCACTAGGACACTTTTTCCATCTTTTATGAAGCCCACACAGTGAGCTTTCGATTCGGACTTTCCACGTAATGGATTTGCTATCCAAGCAATATTCCATTTCATGCCTCTGGGAGGCTTGTGTAACCGACATGCCTGTGGTATAAAGTGTGGCAGTCTAAATACTTCTTAATGTACATTTAAATGTCAACCTGAATACAGTTAAAGTAAGCTGCAGTCGACTTGAGCTTGTTGATATCTCCATAGAGCTTGTCCTCGAATGAAGCAGGTGTGGGCCAAAATATCTTTCTCTGTTCTGCATATATTGGGCACTCTTGCAGCAAATGTTTAGCTGTCATTTTACCAGTTCCACAATTACATTCATCTGTATCTCCTATCTTTAGTTTGTTGAACAAGTGGTATTTCAGCCTGTTATGTCCTGTGCGGAGTCTGAAGATTGCTACTTGTTCTCTTCGGTCGAGTTTGTAATATGCATCATCCTTCTGGTGGCCTGGATGCTCTGATTCCCATTTGGTTCTATAAGTGCTTTTTATCAACCTCTTTGCCTCATTATAGGTTATGTCTATGTCAGGCTGTGGTAGTCGTCCGCCCTCTTTTGCCAGTCTGTCAGCCTCTTCATTTCCAGGTATACTGCAATGTGATGGGATCCACTGTATTATAACTTTTTTGGATTTCTGGCATAGACCATGGAGTGCTGCTCTTAGGTCAGCTAGTTCTGTGCTGTTTTTGCTCTTCAGTATTGAGACAGCTGACTTTGCATCTGTGAAGATAGCTATTTGCGTCTCTTTATTTTCCTCCATCAAGAGCATTTCTGCTGCAGTTTTCAGAGCCTCTACCTCCGCTTTGAAGTTACTTGAGAACTTTCCAGTTGCCACTGAATGTGTTTTTTTCACTCCATTTTTTAAATTTAGGAGAATTCCTCCTCCTCCATTCTCTACTGAATTTTTGGCTGATCCATCTGTATATGCATGGGTCCAATTGCTGCTTGGGTAATGTTCTTTTATGTAGTTTAGGGTTATTTTCTTCTTTCGGTTTCATACTGAGTGTTCTTTTTCTCAATACCAGGAATGTTTTCTATCATCTCAGGCAGTTGCTGCTGTCTCCAAGCTGGGAACTTGTCTGCATTGTAAATGGGTTTGACTGTTGATATGTTAAGTATGGGATCTGCCCTAATCTTTCGTTTTGCAGTTTCTACAAAGTTGCTACGCTTCAGTCTTCCCTTTCCAAAACCACTAAACCTTTTATACATAGGGTGGTCTGTCAATCTTCTAAATTTTTCAGCTTGTTGCTGGGCTCTGCTATCTCTTCTATCCTGCATTGGTTGTAAACAAGTGATCTTTTCTAATTCATTAATAGGCGTTGTCTTCAGGCTTCCAGTTATGATTCGCATTCCTTGATTTTGGACTCTACTTATTTTGTTAAAGTTTGACTTAGCTGCTGTTGCCCAAGCTGCAATGCCATATTCCAGTACTGGCCTCACCCGTCCAGTATATAACTTCTTGAGAACTTTCTCATCTGCTCCCCACGTTGTACCAGCAAGCTTTTTCATGATTGCCATTCTTTGCCTTGCTCTTGTTCGATTTTTCTCAACCTGTGTCTTCCATGTCAGGCGACGATCAAAGGTGACTCCTAGATAGTTTGGATTTTCTTCATGGCGCAATATTTTTCCATTCAATACCAGCTTAGGTTGCTGAGTTTTAGTTGAGAGGGAGAACACTGTGCATGTTGTTTTCTCCTCACTTATCTTCACTAGCCATGATTTTGACCAGTCCTCTAGCGCTAATAGGGCTTGCTGTATTCTGCTGTTAGCTGTACTAATATATTCTTCAGATGTCCATATGGCTAGGTCATCTGCAAAGGATGATGTGTGTACTCTGGCTGGAAAATTTTCCGTGATGTCATTTATATATGCTAGGAATAATGTTGGTGAAAGAACTCCTCCTTGGGGGACACCTTGCTCCAATAGCATCATTTTGCTGGTTTGTCCTTGTACTTTTGTCCTGGCAGTTCTGTTCTCAAGGTAGTGGCTGATCCATTTGTACATTTTCCCACAAACATGCATTTTTTGCAGTTTTACTTTCAGTCCTTCCTTCCATACTTTATCAAATGCTTTTTCTAAATCTATCCAGACCGCTAGTGTGTGCTTTTTCTCTTGGAAGGCATCCTCTATTTCCTGAGCTATATAGGTTATTTGATCTTCAGTGGATCTGTACTTTCTGAATCCTGCTTGGTGAGGTGTTAAGAGTTGGTTTTCTTCCAGATGCCATGTTAGCCTGCCATTGATAATGCGTTCCATTAATTTTCCTACACAGCTAAGAAGACTGATAGGTCGATAGCCATTTGGTTCTTCCAGGTCTTTTCCTTTCTTTGGGACTGGTATTAGTATAGCTTCCTTCCATGCCTGTGGGACTATTCCCCTCTTCCAGCTGTAATTTAGGACTGCTAGTAGTTTCTTTTTTGCCTTAGTGCCTAGTCCTATTAGCATTTCATTTGTGATTCCATCCTTTCCTGGTGATGTCTTCTTTTTTAGGGTATTCATTGCCTGTTCCATTTCTTCCATTGTTAGATTTGCCATCATATATTCTGCTGCTGTCTCTGTATATCTATGATGTATCTGTTTATCTTTGATTGCTTTCTTCTGTTCGGCTGTAATATCAATGTGGTTTGCACTGGCATAGTGTTCCATTAGTGCATTTGCAGCCTTTTTTCCTGTAAGCAAGGCATTTCCTTGTTTAATTGTTATTTGTTTGTTTCTAGGTCCTTCATTGTTCATGGCTTTCACTAGTTTCCATAGTTTGTTTCCATCCCTGTCAAAATTCAGGTTTTCTGTTTTTTTCCTCCAACAATCTCTTGTTGTTTGATTTACTGTTCTTTTATATTTTGCTGAGATGGCTTTGAGAGAGATGTTCGCTTCAGTTGTTTGTTCTCTCTCTGCGGTCTTCCTAGCATCTTCAACTTTGGCTGTTCGGTCTGATTCTGCATACACACTAGATTATACGACAGACATTCTACTCATACACTTTGCACATACACGACACTTTTCTCTATTAAACTAAATTGTTGTTTTGTTAGAGCCAGTGTTGTTTAGTGTGTTTTGGGAAAAGAATGAGAGGGGGCTTGATACAGTAGTAAAAGAGAGAGAGAGAGAGAGAGAGAGAGAGAGAGAGAGAGAGAGAGAGAGAGAGAGAGAGAGAGAGAGAGAGAGAGAGAGAGAGAGAGAGAGGGAGGGAGGGAGGGAGGGATCCAGGGATCGACGGGGTTTTGTAGACAGAAATCAAGAAGATCCTCAAGATAGTGATATTGGGGTAAAAGGATGTCGATGTTGATTCCCCTCACCCCAGGGACGACATACACCATATAAAATAAAATACGATACGCAGATGCTACTGTTTTATTTTCAAACAGTACCAAAGTATTCTAGCAATTAATTATGTGTATTGAAAGAAACATAGAAAGTCACAATCGTTTTATGACTAATGCTTTTTGGTTTTTAAACAACAACAACAAAGACAGTATTCATATGCAAAATCATATGACAATCAAAAATGTTCATCAGCCATGGAAAAAGAGGAATTGAAGAGCAAGATGATCGACTTTACAGCACGTGTTTTAGTCCCACAAGCTGGGCCTCTCTCCGTAGTGTAGGTAACCGCCTTCTGTAAGCGTCGAACAGAGCACGAACTCCATAGCTTCGGCGACGACTTCCAGCGATCTTAGAAAACATTGCACTCGAAAAGGCACAAATGAATTTCTGATCGGAAGAAGCAAACGGCACGTACACAGCAACCTTTGACCGACAGACGTACGCAGCTGCCTTTTACCGACAGACGTACACAGCAACCTTTGACAGACAGAAGTACACAGCAACCTTTGACAGACAGACGTACACAGCAGCCTTTGACCGACAGACGTACACAACAACCTTTGACAGACGTACACAGTAACCTTTGACTGACAGACGTACACAGTAGCCTTTGACAGACGTACACAGCAGACTGTGACAGACAGACGTACACAGTAGCCTTTTACAGACATACGTACACAGCAGACTTTGACTGACAGACGTACTCAGTAGCCTTTGACAGACAGACGTACACAGCAGCCTTTGACAGACAAATGTACACAGCAGGCTTTGACAGAGAGACGTACACAGCAGCCTTTGACAGACAAACGTACAAAGCAGCATTTGACAGACAGACGTACACAGCAACCTTTCACAGACAGACGTACCTTGTGCTTGTGAAAGGATCATATTTCCTGGAGGCGCCTGGCTGAAGAGGCCCGGATAGAACTGGACGATGAGCTCTTCCATAGAGGTGACCATGCGAACACAACGGGAGCATTCACTACTGCAAGACCACCACCTGTTGTGACTTGCTCGCGATTGTGCTATGATTAGTATCAGCAGCTGAACCACGATCCTTGGCAAGGCTGAAACAGACACACGTTCGTTACATTCCATACATGACGAGTCACTGAAGACATATTTGTTACATTCCAAACATGACGAGTCATTCAAGACATGTTTGTTACATTCCAAACATGACGAGTCATTCAAGACATATTTGTTACATTCCAAACATGACGTGTCATTCAAGACATATTTGTTACATTCCAAACATGACGAGTCATTCAAGACATATTTGTTACATTCCAAACATGACGAGTCATTCAAGCCATATTTGTTACATTCCAAACATGACGAGTCATTCAAGACATATTTGTTACATTCCAAACATGACGAGTCATTCAAGACATATTTGTTACATTCCAAACATGACGAGTCATTCAAGACATATTTGTTACATTCCAAACATGACGAGTCATTCAAGACATATTTGTTACATTCCAAACATGACGAGTCATTCAAGACATATTTGTTACATTCCAAACATGACGAGTCATTTAAGCCATATTTGTTACATTCCAAACATGACGAGTCATTCAAGACATATTTGTTACATTCTACACACGACGAGTTATCATCATCATCATGTGCCATGCCGATAAGCGTAGGCGGTCATATGTCGTCATCTCGCTAGATCACCAGAGTCGTGGATCAGCTCCGTGTTCTTGTCTCGACCATGCCACGTGGCCAACCCATCCAGATATTTACTTCTCTACCTTTCCCTTGTTCTCATTTAAGACATGTTTGTTAAATTCCATATTTGACAAGTCATTCAAGACATATTTGTTACATTCCATATATGACAAGTCATTCAAAAATTATTTACTGAAATCCATATATAACACGCCATACAATATATTTACTGCGTTCTGTGCATACTAAATAAAGTCACGAAGGCATCACACGCTCTGGTGTTCATGAAGTAAACATTGACATGATATGAAGGCTCAGTACGGTCTGGTGTAGTGTCCATATTGTCTATGATTTGGGGAGGAAAGCGCAAATAGGCGGCATCACCTATTTTGATTGTTAATCATCATATGTCATGCCTATAAACGAGGACGGTCATGTTTCGTCATCTTACACAATCACAATCATGAGAGTCATGGATCCGCTCTGTGTTCTTGTATCGACCATACCATGTGACCAGGCCATCCAGAAATATACTTCTCTGCCCCCCCCCTGTTCCTCCCCCCTCAATCTTGCCAGTTGTCACCAAGTTCTCTAATTTATTTCTTCTTATAACTTGTCCAAACAATTGTGACTGTCTACGACTAATTTCTTTAATCTGTTTACGGTTCTCATTTACTTCTTTTAGGACTTGCTCATTGGTTTTTCTGTCTGTCCATGGTATTCTTTACATTTTCCTCAGATACCACATCTCAACGGCCATTAGATGTATTTCATCTTGCCTGTCATTGTCAACGTGTCACGTGCACACACAAGTATAGGTTCCATGTAGCACTTCAACGCTTTTCTCGTTGCGACTGACATCTTGTTATTGATCAGTATGTTTTCCATCCTGCAAAAGGCTACTTTCTCCATATATGTTCTTGTTCTAATCTCTTCAAGGCACCTCACATAAGATATTATGACTGTTCGGAGATAGTTATATCGATTCATTTTTTTAAAAGAATATTCCCATTTACCCGTAAATTACATTGTGGTTATTTCTTTCTTCTTAGTGACGACCATAATCTGTGTCTTCTTACAGTCTAATTCTAACCTTAGTTTTTTACTGTGTAAAACAACCGCATCTACTAAATGTTTCAGATCCCGTCCATCGTGTGCAGTGAATACTGTATCATCCGCATATCTATAATGTTATTGATATGTTCCCCAATTGTGATTTTCCTCTCATATTTCTTCAATTCTAAAAATTGTTTCATTGTACCGGGAAAAATAAAAGATCTGGAGACATTACACATCTCTGGCGCACACCTCTCTTAATAGGCTGCTATTGACCTATTCATTATCAATCTTTATGGCAACTTGTTCTTTCCAATATATGTTTTTTTACAAGTCCTTTCACATCAATTTGTAGGTCTGCAAGCATCTTTATCATGTTGACATGTCTTACTTTATCGAAAGCCTTTCTGTAGTCAATGAAGCAAAGGTGCAGGTCTGTGTTGACTTCTATAGCACGCCGTTGATTGTTGCATTTCCAGAAAAAAATTGTCTTTACCCGTTGATCGGACTTGGTCTAACCCTGATCAGAACGAATAAGGGGAATAATATTTCTCTCCAGGAGATTGGACCTGAACCATTTGAGCCAACAATGAATGTCATATTGTTGGTTGACATATTATATATGCATATAATTGGTTAACATGTTATTCGTGCATATTGTTGGTCGACATGTTATATATGCACATTGTTAGTTGACATATTGTACATTTATATTGTTGGTTGACATACTGTGCACGCATACAGTAAAAGAAAGTAGTACAACTTTGATATGTGTACGGTTATGGACAGAACAGCTTCACCATGGTATATACCTGGCCTGTTTGGTTATATTATGTGTATATGTGGTATGCATACAGTAGGTGCCGTAGCAAAGCTGTTGTTAGAGTGCTTGCTTACGAAGACAGTTGTCTGAGTTCAAACCCTAGCCCTGACGAGATCTGTTTCCAGCAATACCACTCCGTGGTCGACCCAGTCTCATGACAAAGGTACCCTAGCATTTTCAGAACGTTCTGGGGATTGTCTGGAGAGTAGAGCTGGCAAGGAAGAGAACTGGACATCACACCTCAATTGTCATGGCCTTGTTTAACTGAAGGTGCAGCACTTCATGCCTTAACGACAGTATATGCCAGATGACTGTCGTGTCACAGCTGGTATACTCCCACATATAATATTAGCCAGTAGATCAGTGAAACCATGGGTCTGTAATAATATCCATAGTTGTAGCACCACACGCCCATCACTCCTTAAGACGGGTCAAAGGGTTCTATTTTCTTGTCGAAGTAAACAGCTTTAAGACTCTATACACGTACTGATACTTATTGGGTATATGGTGCTAGACCCATATTATTATAGACCAAGCTGGCACTCGGTGGGTCAGTTGGTCACTATCTCACTAGCCCTAGTTACTTCCCTGGACATTTTTGGTACCCATTTTGCAATCCATCCACCTGGAAGCTGGTATCAAATTTAAAAAATTAAAAAAAACTAATGGAGATTCAAACACACGACAATCAAGCCGGCAGGCAAACATGATAGCCACTGCACTACTGCGGCTACCATAATATTAGTGATATACTGTTATCATGTCTTTATACCTTTACAATCTCATTTTCTTTACCGCTTCGTTGTCATGGCTTTCGTTCTTCTTTTTTTTTCTTTTTCTTTTTTTAAATATTTGTTATGTGGGAATGCATTCAATATGGTCAGAAAACTGCTCCACATATTACAGTGAAGATCAAGTACGACTGCATTGATACTTCATAAATAAAACTAGAATTTTTGTGTACGAAGTTGTCTTGTTGTGCAGGTAAGAAATATATATCACGAAAGAACAGAGTCGTATTAATCTTCATTAATCATTGGTCATGTCTACGTTTTGTCATAAAACAAACTTGTGTGCACCGGAAGATGGTTTCGTCACATTTTGAAACTACCGTAGGAGTCCCGGTTGTATTTCACATTAAAAACAATACAGTTGTTAATTTATTCGCACACGTCACCAATGAAAGCAGCGTACAGAGAGTTGCTGTTTGTGAATTTATTCACACTAGTCACCAATGACAGTACGCAGAAAGTTGATGGTTTGTGAACTTGTTCACACCACAAGTCACCAATGATAGCACGCAGAAAGCTGATGGTTTGTGAACTTGTTCACACCAACAAGTCACCAATGATAGCACGCAGAAAGTTGATAGTTTGTGAACTTGTTCACGAGCCACAAGTCACCAATGATAGCACGCAGAAGTTGATGGTTTGTGAACTTGTTCACACCACAAGTCACCAATGACAGCACGCAGAAAGTTGATGGTTTGTGAACTTGTTCACACCACAAGTCATCAATGATATCAGCAGCCAGGATCGTGTTCTAGTGTTGACAGATTGCCTAACGTTGTATACAGAATCGATGATAAGATAGAAGACCGGAGATTCTAATGGGAGAGTAGGAAATATAACAGTTAGAGGTGGACAATGCCTCGGTACTTTACATGGTACTCCAGAGTGGAAAACAAGTTAGTTGAACACCCTTTACAGGACGTTGCAGTCAACACCAGCATTTCTTGCTGTTGTGATCTCGTGGCAAGTTTACATTCAGTAGTTTGCCATTACTTTCTGAACGACTAGCACCCTACCATTTCGTAAAAAACCAACATATTGCGGTCTGCTATCAAATCGCGCGCAGCTGTGTTTCGAACGCGGATATGCCGGATCACGAACTGCGTCCATAACTCTTGGCCACGGAGCCGGCACTCCAGAGTGTAAGGACGGGGACTCATGGATTTATATTTAGAGCACGGGCTATTTATAATGGGGTCAAGCCAGAATGGAGCGCCATGGGGAAGCCACAGAAGAATATGGGGAAACCAAAGAAGAATAGTCAACCAACCAACAACTGGTGTCGTCAGTAGCTATACCTCGAGGGAGATATTGAGGTGGGGACCTGAGCACTTATGGACTAAATAGTTCGATGTGCAACGAGGATGATTCGTTGTCTAACTTACATTTTTTTTTTCAACGTAATCAAAACCACGTAAACACAGAACCAATGGCTGAACTCACTTCAAATATTACAGATTGACTACATAAATGTTCAACACCAGCGGAACGAACTAAATTTGTTCAATGAATTTAGAATGGACAGAGACGATAGCTACACCTCTATTATAATAATTAACAGAAACGAAACACCCATACTCTTAGGAAACAACAGAAAAAAAATTAAAAACAAACTAAATTTGTTCAATGAATTTAGAATGGACAGAGACGATAGCTACACCTCTATTATAATAATTAACAGAAACGAAACACCCATACTCTTAGGAAACAACAGAAAGGTGAGATGGAACGAAATCTTCAAGAACTGTACAACCCTAACACCACTAAAAAGCATACATGCTTAACAAAAGATCAAGCCATTCTTGAGTTTGAAATAATAACTGGAGAGATACTGACTGGAGAGATACTGACTGGAGAGGTAATGACTGGAGAGATACTTCCTGGAGAGATACTGTCTGGAGAAATACTGACTTGAGAAATACTGACTGGAGAGATACTGACTGGAGAGATACTGACTGGAGAAATACTGACTGGAGAGATACTGACTGGAGAAATAAAAAACTGACAGAGAAACTTCAGAGAAACATTTGCCGAGTTCTGACAGCATAACTTATGAAGCAATTACACAATACAAAAGTCAAAGTTAAGTGGCTGAAAAGAATATTGTGTAAGGACCAGAAAGACAGTTTCCGACTACTAGCAGAGAACAGTAATGGTACCATTGTGGCAAAAACAAACTCAAAATGCAAGGAAGTTAAAACATATAGTGGCGTTTCATTATTAGGCCATGCAGGCAAAATATACGAAAACAACGAAGAATAAACATTGTGGATCCCCAACTGAGTACTTCGCAATTTAAGTCATGGAACGGACAGACCAGAACAAAGTCATTATTCTGCGCCTTAGAACAGAACACAATAGATTACGCAACCACATGCATACAAAATTCAAGATTGGTGAATGAGCCATGTGCACATGTGGATTGGCGTTGCAGACAGCAGAGCACATATTCCAAGACTGCCCAAACTACAACATATCCAGGCGAACCTTCTGGCCTAGAGAGACGACAGTGGAAGATAAACGCTATGGACCGCTGAGTGAACTAAAAAAGACTGTTAGATTCATACATGAGACAACATTGCAGATATAGACATATTTCAAGTTCCTCCGAAGTCGGAGAGTGTCTGCCTGTACGGCGAGGGACCACCAGTTTGCACACCAATAAGCCAGACATGGGACAACGGATACTCACGCAAAACTCAGGTCCTGTATGACATCACACTGATGTTGGACAACAGGATGCCTTCATCCGACATACGGGACTTCGCGTTAGAGCTCAAGCCAACGAACACAAGCAAGCAAGCAAGCATATTTCAAGTGAACGAAAGAAGAATAAGAAGGTTCAGAACAGTAATCGATTGTACGATGCCTTATTCACCTTAGGGAAACCGAGCTTATTAGAAAGTTATTAGAAAAACAAACACCATCCAGCTGCGGTTACATACTGGACAATGGTCCCCAATCACAGTGATGCGCCGTGTATCCGTTGTGTCACTACTGTACATGTTGTAAGCTCGCATCTCATCGTCTAGTTTTTTTGGTGCTTTCTTCGCTTGAACTAAAGCTTAGTCCATATACGTGCTACTTCTTTGGTGCACTGGACTGCTTTTTGCGTGAGGATTAGCTTTCAGTATTGCCAGTGTCCCCTCGTTTATCAGGTGACCCCACTCCGATTTCTGGGGTAACATGTATTTAGGTCCCCAAGTCAGGATAAGAAGTCAACATTTTAGTCCAACTGACCTGTGTAGGGGTTAAACTCGCTACCTCGGCATCAGCACGCCGGATGTTTAAGAGCAAGTGTTCTTATTAATTCGGACATGTTTACCTCCAAAAATAAATAATATGATGATTGGAAACACCTGGTTTAACCAACAACAGAGACGGCTTTAGACACGGACAAGCTACGATAAGAACACATCATCATCAACCTTTACCCTGCTGATTGTATTAGGCGATCATGCATTTCCATAGATGTCGATGGCTGGTGTTGTCGAACAGTTCTGTCGACGACATACCACCATCGCAGCCCATCCAACCTTGTTTCTCTCGCTCTGTCTCTGCCTCTTCTGCTGCTGGTATTCCCAGCCCTCACTGTGTTGTCAAGGCCTCTCCTCTTATTACATCACCAGAGACCACTGTTTGTGCCCTTCTGATATGTGAACATAATAATTCTTTACTTACACTAGCCTCTACCAGGCACTCCTGGCTAGTTACTCTGACAGACCAAGGTACTCGCAACATGCGTGTCAGAAACCACATCTCTGTTGTCTCCGAGCACTTCTTATCTGCTCGTTCAAGCAACGTGATACACTACCATATGGACAGAAAGTGGCAGAGAGGGAGGAATATCATCAATGGCATTGATCCAGCACACCAGGGAGCCAGATATGTGGAGATGCCTGTAAGCCTCCGCCAGTTGGCAGGACACATGATGATGAACCTCCACGATAGTATGGGCGAGCACTGGCCGTTATGTTGGCAACCATCAGCACTAACCACTCTCTTGCAGCTTTATGTCACATTACGTGGTTTCTAATACACGCAGAGGCAGTATTTCGTGCAGTTGCGAGGTTATGTGGTGGTTGAACTGCTTGGCTATTTCCCTATCACCGGCGCTGGTCATGATTTTGACATGTGGTGCCTGATGTCATTTTCTCTGTCCTCGCAGAGATACGCAGTTTTATTTCATTCTGTACGGGAACATGTCGGCGTCTGTGGCTTTGGGGTAGTGAACGAAGTTTCACAATCCCGCCATACGAGTTCGAAATTAACCGCAGACGATTTGGAAGCAGATCCATTTGCGTTGATTTTAAAAATGGTATGAGTGTCAGTCGTCCAGGTCGCAACCACAAAATGTGCCTAGAAAACGACGTAAAGCCTATGAATGTTGCAATTGATTGCAACATTATGTAAAAGGCATGCAGTTAATTTAAACGCAGCAGAACTGAGGATTCTGACTGTGGCTGCTTTGTTTTGTGTTATTCCTAATCAGACATCTGTTCTCTCGTTAGAACACAGTCATTATAAGTGTTGGCCTTTACAAGAACGTAACACATCTTTACATCACCGTTTCCAGCAGAAGGGATTGACTATGCATCTGTTTAATGATGTTTCGCACTGAATGAGTTAAAGCCGACTAACAAATAACTATGTAGGGGGGTGATGACCTACCTGGCATCAGTGACATCTCATGCAAGCAATGTCAGCTCGTACCGTGGAAGCGTCAGTAATCAGCACCTAGAGGAAATCAATTCATTCACCAAGCATTGGTCCCACAAATCCCACGTTACTTCATCGTGAGCTTAGGTATTCGAGACAGCACGATTTCCAGCGGAAACAGTTTTATAATGTGCTGACATAGGCTGGTGGGGTGGGGACAGTTGGGACTTCAGGCGTTTTTAACAGCTTTGGGATCGTCAGCGGCGAAGACTTGTCAATCTTTCTGCCAGTTGGGGTCATAAAGCTGACATTAGTGAGCAATAATACACACTTGAACCAAACGGTTGAAGAGAAAAAAATTCAAGAGTCAATATGAACATCTATTTTATAAACCATAAATAGACTATACTAAAATAGCAACAAAAACTTGGGTTACTAAATTGAGGTGAACAATTTATCGTGCTGGCGTCGTGGCTTACGATTAGTGGTTTGAGACGAAAGGTAAGCTAACAAATATCAATCAGGACGAAAAACAGTTCATAGAATTCGTTGATTAGCCCAGGACCTCATATGTCGGGATGGGTTCGCCTCGTGGCGATGGACACTGGTAATACGGAATGGATAAATAACCCTCAATCAATTCAGTCTATTCATTAGCAGTAGCAACCACCAGTAGTATTAGAACATGTGTTGACTGGTAATATGGATAAATAACCCTCACTTTAAATCAATCCATTCTATTCATTAGCAGTAGCAACCACCAGTAGTATTAGAACATGTGTTGACTGGTAATATGGATAAATAACCCTCACCTTAAATCAATTCAGTCTATTCATTAGCAGTAGCAACCACCAGTAGTATTAGAACATGTGTTGACTGGTAATATGGATAAATAACCCTCACTTTAAATCAATCCATTCTATTCATTAGCAGTAGCAACCACCAGTAGTATTAGAACATGTGTTGACTGGGCTTGAGTTCACAGGAGCAAAGGCAAAAAACAAATAATAATAATAATAATAATAATAATAATAATAACCGAATGTTTTTTGGCTCTTTGTTGATCAGCTAAATCACAGTATGCTGTTAGCTCTGTGTTTATCAGTCAAATCATTGCGTGTTATTTAATACGGTATATACATATATATCTCATCTCATTTAATCTCATCATGTTCATCTTGTACCTTGCGGTGTCGAGGTGAAGTATAAACAGAGGGAGAGTGCCTGCTTATGGGCGTCAAGTATCGATACTCCCACGGACTCTGTTATTCCCTGTGTTCATCGTTTACTCACATCACTGTATGTTATTTAATCCTGTGTATATCACTCATCTCACTGTATGTTCTTTAATCCTGTGTATATCACTCATCTCACTGTATGTTCTTTAATCCTGTGTATATCACTCATCTCACTGTATGTTCTTTAATCCTGTGTATATCACTCATCTCACTGTATGTTCTTTAATCATGTGTATATTACTCATCTCACTGTATGTTCTTTAATCATGTGTATATCACTCATTTCACTGTATGTTCTTTGATCCTGTGTATATTACTCATCTCAATGTATGTTCTTTAATCATCTGTATATCACTCATCTCACTGTATGTTCTTTAATCGTGTGTATATCACTCATCTCACTGTATGTTCTTTAATCATGTGTATATCACTCATCTCACTGTATGTTCTTTAATCGTGTGTATATCACTCATCTCACTGTATGTTCTTTAATCGTGTGTATATCACTCATCTCACTGTATGTATCACTCAAATCGCA
>JACEFZ010026714.1:0-17500 GCA_014155875.1 Cepaea nemoralis
TTTTGGGGGGAAAATGATTTTTTTTAACAAAACCCCTTCTTTTTCTGTCTGTCTGTCTGTCTGTCTTCTGTCTGTCTGTCTGTCTGTCTGTCGTCTGTCTGTCTGTCTGTCTGCCTGCCTGCCTGCCTGCCTGCCTGTCTGTCTGTCTGTCTGTCTGTCTGCCTGCCTGCCTGCCTGCCTGCCCCCCCCTCTCTCTCTCTCTCTCTCTCTCTCTCTCCTCGTCTCATCTCTCTCCTCTCTCTCTCTCTCTCCGTAGGGAGATCGCATATATGTGAGGGAAGGAGGAGGAGGCGTAAGACGACTGAACTGTAAGTTCTGTCCTGAAGCTAAGGCAGAGATTCCTTTTTTCGGTTGTCTCTTCCTCTCGCAGGGAGGAGAAAGGAGGAACGAACGAACGAACAAACTTTATTTTAGTAAGAGATCAGTTTTTAAATTGGAGGCAATGAGCTGTGAACATGTTTGGCAGTAAAAGGTGGGAGTGACACTCACATATTGGAAACATGGTGCCAAATCTGGCTCTGTGCCACAAGAATATTGTTTCCAGTACGGGAGCCGGGGCAGTTTGCTTTACAGTAATGAAAACGTGGTTATTGCGAGTTCGCGCCCGGATATCTTGTCATTGTGTGTGCGCGCGTCCGTTATCTTGTCATTGTGTGTGTGCGCGTCCGTTATCTTGTCATTGTGTGTGTGTGCGCGTGTCCGGATATCCTGTCATTATGTGTGCGCTTACCCGGCTATCTTATTATTGTCTCGAGGTGTGTGTGCTTTCTGATAATATTCTCCAGTTGTCACGTGTGTAGGCAAATGTGATGTTTCTAGTATCTCTCCTTCCCCCTCCCTGCTCTTGTTTTTTTTTCTCACATTCACGTGCACTCACCACCCTTACATACAGTTCAGTTGTGTATGGTATTGTGCACCCACCACCCGTATAATAGTTCTCTCACACAGTGCACTCACCACCCTTACCTAAGTTCAGGTTTGTATTGTATAGTGCACCAACCACCCATATAATAGTTCTCTCACACAGTGCACCCACCACCCGTATAATAGTTCTCTCACACAGTGCACCCACCACCCGTATAATAGTTCTCTCACACAGTGCACTCGTCACCCTCACCTAAGTTCAGGTTTGTATTGTATAGTGCACCAACCACCCATATAATAGTTCTCACACACAGTGCATTCACCACCCCTTACGTACAGATTAGGTTTGTATGGTATAGCGCACCCACCACTCATATAATACAGTTCTACAGTTCTGTGCAATCACCACTCATACATAAGTGGCACCTTGCAGCATGTGGATTTGAACTGGAGCTAGAATTCCATCGCACAATGCCTGGGCATGGAATCATAGAACACGTGTTTCCCATGCAGCATGTTCCCTCTCTCGGCCTTGCCTTGTTTTCTTCAGAGGAAAGGACGACCAGTGCGTCTGGGACAAAGTAGGCTGCAGATGCTGGGGCTCAGCATTAAACCCCCAAGAGCAGAAGGTAAGTAGCGGCCAGCCCCCCCCCCCCCCCACACATCTGGGGGATTTGACTTAGAGGCCTTGTGTCTTATCCCTCAGCTGAATGCCTCACACCAAGTGTCTGGCTGGACCTGTATGAGCGGATTAATGAAAACATTCTTGACAAATGCTTTCGACGTAACTCGTCTTGCGGCGATCCAAGAATTTACCTCTACGTTGCAATACAAATGCCCCTGTCTGTCCCTGTTAATCATTACCTCCAGTTCTGAAAACCAACAAAATAGAACCGAGGTCCTATTCCATTATTCCATGCACCATTATTCAGGCAGCCGAGGCCTGCTTTATGTTTTTCAAAGTAAACGCGCCGGCCACCCGGGACGCTCAGCAAAGAGCACCCACGGTAGAAAGCCGGCATACGGTAGGGCAGGAACAACGGACAGTGAACCGGCGCGAGCCAGACCGCCCGACTACACCTGAGATCCAACTACGAGCTTTTTAACTGCAGCAACTTTAATATACGCTCTTGGAGCTGAAATTACCGCATACATATAGTTATGGGTGGTGGATACATTACACCATATTTTCTTTTTCGCATATCCTTTACAGGACATCACAGTCAACACCAGCATTTTACCGCTGTCGTTGATTTCTTGGCAAGATTACGCTCAGTAGTTTGCCATTGCTTTCTGTGCGGCCGGCTCACTTATCCTGTAAGTTACCAACGCGGCGAGAACCGCTTCCAATTCTCACTCTACGTTGATAAACGGGATTACGGAGAAAGTTGTTTAAATCCCAGGTCAGTTAGACCGGCTTACACTATATATCTTAATACAATTCATGTATATGATGTAACGCACACAACACCCCCCCCCCCCCCCCCCCCCAATACATGGTTGAGGTGTATGTTATAGAGCAAAAATTATTGAGCATCCTCCTCCAATCCAGTGGTATGTGTATGAACGTGTTGGTTCTACATTACTTGGCCAAACTAAGCTTTCCATGTATCATTGTCTTTATTTTTTAATATCCCCCTCCCCATACAAGGCAAATGTGCCGTGCTCGATCTCAACATGGCAGACACCTGGGACATGAGGGTGTATGAGGCAGCGTTGGGCCAACACGGAGATGGACACGCACATAAAAGACATCTGGGAAAGAGGGTGTGCGAGGGGGGTTGCCAGCACGGAGATGACACGCACATTTACAGAATCTGGGACATGAGGGTGTACAAAGCTGGGTTGTCCAGCACGGAGATGGGCACCCCATTACAGACATCTGGGGCATGAGGGGTACGGGTGGGGTTGTCCAGCACGGGTGGACACGACATACAGACATCTGGGACATGAGGGGGGCGAGGCTGGGGGTTTTCCCGCACGGAGATGACACGCACATTACAGAATCTGGGACATGAGGGGGTACGAGGCTTGGGGTTGACCAGTTGGAGATGGACACCACATACAGACATCTGGGACATGAGGGTGTACGAGGCAGGCGTTGACCAACACGGAGATGGACCGCACATTACAGACATCTGGACATGAGGGTGTACGAGGCAGGCGTTGCCCCAACACGGAGATGGACACGCACTTTACGACATCGGGACATGAGGGTGTACGAGGCAGGGGGTGACCAACACGGAGTTTGACACGCACATTACAGACATTGGGACATGAGGGTGTGCGAGGCGGGGTTGTCCAGCACGGAGATGGACACGCACATTACAGACATCTGGGACATGAGGGTGTACGAGGCTGGGGTTGTCCAGCACGGAGATGGACACGCACATTACAGACATCTGGGACATGAGGGTGTGCGAGGCTGGGGTTGTCCAGCACGGAGATGGACACGCACATTACAGACATCTGGGACATGAGGGTGTACGAGGCTGGGGTTGACCAGTATGGAGATGGACACGCACATTACAGACACCTGGGACATGAGGGTGTGCGAGGCTGGGGTTGTCCAGCACGGAGATGGACACGCACATTACAGACATCTGGGACATGAGGGTGTACGAGGCTGGGGTTGTCCAGCACGGAGATAGACAAGAACATGGCAGACACCTCTGGCATGAGATCGAGGCTGAAGACGTACAGCTCACCGTGATGAGAGCCATGTTCTGGAAAGGATCTGTCTACTTGCGAGAGATAGGGTGGTAGTAGTGGGGTGGGGGGTGGAGGCGCCAGGAATAACTTAACTGTGTGCCTGTTGTTGTAATATGCGGTTTCAGTAACCAAACTCAATTATCATTGTCGCCCAGTGCACGGTAATAACGGACACAAACTGTAAGTCAGACGGTCGTCAAACTCCGGCACGTGCAGGCTACTTTTTATGTGGGTTCAAATATCTGGCCGGGCCACGGGTTTACTGTAATTGAATGTCTCGTAAGTCCGATTTGTGGGCTTGACACTAACTAGATTCTTATTTGGAGGGGAGCGGAGAGGAAAGCGTATTGAATTAGAGACACAGGGAGGGGAGAAGTAGACGGAGGGTGTAGGAAGGGAAGGAAAGGAGAGAGAAAATAGCAGCCTACTAAGTGGGAGAGCAATAAAATTGACTCACTTAAACCTTGGGATTGAGAGCCACCAATATAGTGTCTGGTTAGATAACGATCCACGTAGGCACAAAATGAAAGACAATCACTTGATAGGAAGAGGACAGTGTGACAACTGAGGAAATTGGCGGAAAGAGAAAACACGATCAAACTAAGTGGACATTCAAGATAATAATGGCACTGTAATATACAAATAGACGTGAAAGATGTGAGCATTCTGAACTTAAGAGGAAAATACAGAAACACAATGAGATTGCAGCAAAGAGCTCTGAAGTCTTGAAAAGTTGATGAAGAAAAGGTCTCAAGTGAACCTAAAATTGGGCAAAATTCGCCAGAAATAGTTGTTGGCATTGATTCCATACAATTATCCTAACTTCCCAAGCGTCGCCCGATTTGTTCCGATGAATTGTCCCGTCTATCACAAGCGTGTTTTGTGTGTTTGCTTCGGGAAAAAGAAATGCCGCCATTTATTGGAAATGCTGTTTGCTTGATTTATTATGTTCCGATGTCCTGTCTGAGACTAATACTAAAATATTGATCTAAAAATATAATTTTGAACATAATCTGAACATGAGCGAATGTATCACTTGGGGCTCTGTGCGTATAGATTATAAGAGGAGAGTGGGGAATAAATGTCACAATGCATGAAGGAGGCGAGGACTTGTTGCAGATTTAGTCTAGTAAGTGTAGTCCCAGGAGGGGAATTCAGAAAAATCCAATTTGGCTATACCATGTACCCCTGGTAAATATCCTCACTATATTTGTTTGGCGTGAGGGAAATACAATTTACTGCTGGTGTCAGGTTGCTTGTAAATCTGGACAAAATTGGGGTTTGGCATCGAAATAATAGGGTTCTCTTCAGTTCTGGTTGACAGAAGGGCCATCCAAGATTTGTAGCACGAGAATACGCGGCTATTTTATTTTGTTTCAGGACTTTGTCAAGAGCCAGCATCTGTCGCCAATGATTCGCCTGACTGTCATTGTCTCCCTCATACAGGCACTTGAGTATAGCTATATATTGGAGCCTCTGTATCATACCGGCAGGCTGGCAGATTCGGTTCAATTTACTGGAAAGCCTTCCTGTATACGTACGCGCGTGCGCATACACACGGTATGATTCAACTTATATGAATGGAAAGCCTGCCTATCATACGCGCGCGCACGCACACGTACACACACACACACACACACGGTACAGGTCATTGGAAAGCCTCGGTATACAGTACAATCTCGGTTTTCGTTGCCTTCGGTTATCGTCGGTTTCTGTTTTCGTCGAGTTTTTCCATGAACAATTTGTCTCGGTTTTCGTCGATTGTCTCGGATTTCGTCGATATACCCACACGACCTCGCTGCTAATTTTGCGAAAATAAAGGGACCCACGCGTTCTTCTGCTCAGTTTGGCGTTGTTTTCGTTGTGTGAGCATCACTTACTGATAATAAAATACGAGAGCGGCATTAAGATTGTTGAAATCGGCTGCGTGTACGGGAAGTCGTCATCAACGATAAGTTCAATTGTTGCGAAAAAGGAAGAAATAAAGGAGACCAATGTAGTGAAAAGCATGAATGTGCTAACGAATCAGAGATCGCAAACAATAGATGTCGAACGGTTATTCTAATGTTTTGCATATCCTTTACAGGACATCGCTGTCAACATCAGCATCTTTCAGCTGATTTTTGATTGTTTGGCAAGATTACGCTCAGTAGTTTGCCATTGCTTTCTGAGCGACCGGCTCCATACTCTCATAAGTCACTGGCGCGACTCGACCGCTTCCAATTCTCTTGCGCTCACGTCAACCACGGAAGTATTCGGGGTTACAGAGAAAGCTGCTAACTCCTCGACCAGGGAGGCCGGCTCGAACGGTTATTATTTTGGATAAAGCAAAACAGTTTGATAGCGATTCTGTTTCGGAGGCAATCATGTATGAACATGTCATAATCATATGTGAAAAGGCCAGATTGTTGGATGTTGATCGCAATAAGAAAATGTCTGGGACGGGTGCTAGTGTACTTAGTGATTTTATGACCAGCAGAGGATGGTTTGAAAAATTCAAGGGCGCACTGGCATAAAGTGTTGCTAGACATGGCGAAGGTGCGAGTACGGACAAGTCTGGTGCCGAAAAATAGTATAAAACACTATATATATTCTCTATAAAATATGTTTTTGGTGTATATTTGAAGTTTCTAGAACGAATTAATTCGATTTACATTGATTCATATGGAAATAATTGCCTCGGTTTCCGTCGGTTTCGGATTTCGCCGATTGTTTTCGGACATATTATCGACGAAAACCGAGGTTTCTCTCTCTGTCTCTGTCTCTCTCTCCTCTCTCTCTCTCTCTCTCTCTCTCTCTCTCTCTCTCACACACACACACACACACACACACACACACACACACACACACACACAAGGTGCAGGTCATTGGAACGTCTCGTCACACACGCACCCACAGCCATTATTGTGAAGTTTCCTATAATGCACAAAGACACACATACTGGGTGCTACTTTGTGACGCGTGGCTACACTCACTTTCCCGCCCGATCTTCATGTTTTCCAATTCTTATTGTGGATGTTCTTTAATTGACCCGGGCTGTCAGGCCGACCCAGCTCAACGAATGGGTACAAGGAAATGCCTTCAAAAAGTAGTGCCCATTTGTCTGTTACATTGCGTTCGAAACACTGCGGCGACCGATTTGGCAGCAGACCGTTTCGCGCTTGGGTTTTAGCGTGTTGGTATGGGAGTCGGTCGTCCAGAAAGCAATGGCAAACCACTGAACGTAAAACTTGCCAAGACATCAACAGCAGTAAAATGCTGGTGTTGACAGCGATGTCCTGTAAATAGGATATGCAAAAAAAAAAAGAAGGAAACACATTATTCCCAATGCGCATGCAGTCACAAAGAGGTTCAGCTTATAGGGGACCCCTCCCCCCACCACCACCCCAATCCCCCGCATCGTACACCAGGCATACACATACGGTTCATCTTAACGAAACGCCACCGTATCATACTCCACTTCCCTCTCCTCTTCTGTCCTCTTCCTCCTCCCCCTCCTTTTCTCCATCTCTCCTTTTTTCCGTCTCCTTCATCCGTCTTTTTACTTCTGTCATCGTCTTCTTCTTCGTCGTAGTTTTGTTATTCCGGTTGTTTGTTTTCTCCTCCTTTTCTCGTTTTTCGCGTTATCATCGTTTTTTCCTCCATCCTTTCCTCCTCTCTTAGCTCGCTCTCCTTACTCTCCTTTTCTCCCTCCCCTCCTTTTCTCCCTCCCCATTACCTTCTTTCCTTTTTCACTTCCTTCGTCCCTCCTGCTTTCGCTCTGCATTTCTCCCTTTGTACCTACTGCCTTTCTGCATTATCCTTTGTCTTTCTCTCCCCCCTCCCCCCCCCCCCCCCCCCCCGTTCCATTCGGCCCTACCTCCCTCCGTCTGCTGATTTTTCTGCTTCTTCAGTCTGGTATCACAAATGGGGCCCTACCTCCCTCCGTCTGCTGATTTGTCTGCTTCTTCAGTCTGGTATCACAAATGGAGCATAGGCCCTCGAGCAGCTCAGCCTATCACTCCTATTTGTCAGAATCTCCCGCAGCAACCTGCGTATAATTCATCTGTCTGATCCTCGGTTTTAGGTCTCCATGCCTCTTGCCATGTGGTTTCTAGATAATTTTCTAGTTAGAATAATCTGTGTATTCTGTTCAGCGGCAGGCGTCTTTTCCCCATCTCTTGATTGGCTGGAAATGTAGCTTTCCATAAGCCCCAAATTAGTCAGTCATACTAATTTGGTTCTTCTTGACTGTGCAGACATCAGTTCATGTGTATAGTTGTTTTTAGTAATTGTTTTAGACCAGTGGTTCTCAATCTATGGGGAATTCCCTCTCTCTTCTCTCCCCCCCCCCCCCCCCCAAGGGGGAATTTTAGGGTTTCCAGGAGGGGGGGGGGGGGGAAATGAAGATTATTTCAAGACCAGGTTAATACAAAATCCGATTACTTGATATTGTTTTTTCCTTCATACTTAACGGTTCTGTACGTCTCACCGCTTCTAAAATTCATTTTATAAAGTAAGTAGACCCACAAATCACGTTTTATGTGGACGTCTAGACTTGTTTTGGTAATGTGCTTTCATTATTACGTATACTGTGTAGGGGCAGGAGCTGGAGGGGACATTTTAAGTAGGAAATACGAAAGGGGGGGGGGGGGGAAGAATGACGTTGTGAAAATATGGTGAAGGGGGGCACGGGCCAAAAACGGTTGAGAACCATTGTTTTAGACGTTATCCTTGTTTCTAATTTACTCATAAGATTTTTACTCTAACGTTAAGTAAACTTTGGTACTGATTTAAAATTTTCCACTTTCACAAATTTCCCACTTTCACAAATTTTCCACTTTCACAAATTTCCCAGTGCTGTGAAAGCTTCTCTTGCCTTGTATTTATTTGATTGGTTACCACACATTTCGGAGACCTGTGGCGTTATTTTTGGATGATAGATTCATATTTTATTGTTCTCCTATGGTGTTGGTGGATAACAAACCTGGCTAATGAAGATATTTCGTGTGGGTCTCGTTAACCTCGTGTCTTCTACCTTCAGCGAGGTTCTGTGACTTGGAGGTGGCAGGCTCGAATCCTAGTGTAGCCACAATAGCTTTCGCATTCTTTTTAATATAGTCTAGTGCGGTGGTTTTCAACCGGTGGGGAATTACCCCCACCCCCCCGGGGGGGGGGGGGGGGGTATTTTTAGGGTTTCCAAGGGGGGAGGGGGGAATTAAGATTACTTCAAGATCTCGTTAATACAAGAACCGATTACTTGATATTGTTTTTCCCTCCATAATTCACGGTTCTGTACTTCTCGCCCTTCTGAAATTCATTACGTTTTATGTAGACATTTAGACTTGTTCTAGTATGTGTTTATGAAATTTCCATTTTTACATATACTGTGTAGGGGCGGGGAATTTATAGGGAGGAAATAAGAAGGGGGTGGGGTGGAGGGGGGTGGGGTGACATTCTGAACATATGGTGAAGGGGTGCGTGGGCTAAAAAAAGGTTGAGAATCACTGGTCTAGTGTGTTCTCCAAACGTTATTTCTTTTGATATACTATATGAGTGCTGATTAGTACCTGGTATTTCATGACATTTTTGGCATGTTGGTTTGATGCAAAAGTCCTGAAACATCCCGTTGATACATATGTGTGTATTGAGAGAGAGAGAAAAAAAAAAAAAGAGAGAGAGAGAGAGAGAGAGAGAGAGAGAGAGAGAGAGAGAGAGAGAGAGAGAGAGAGAGAGAGAGAGAGCAAATTATGATTTTCCACTGATAGTTGGAAATAGCCATTACCGGCACTTTACAGGATTAAAACCTCGTTCAAACATGGAGATATGGACGGATATCAAATGAACTGATTGGGGAGATTGCTATGAATTGATGGAGATAGATCGAAGTAAGTTGATGAGTGAATGACATTAGGTGTAGATAGTAAAACGCATTACTGTGCGTGGATTCCAATATGATTAATCATTTGTGTCATGCTGGTCTTAGCAACATGTGTAATGCATTCGTGGGGAAAATAACACTTCGACCATACAAAGCAAACAATGGAAGTTGGTTTTATAGATTGCGATCAGAACAGGTTGTTTTGGCAGGCATCATGTGGGTGGGGTGTGTTTGTGCGGTGTACTTGTTTGTTTGTGTGTGTGTGTGTGTGTGTGTGTGTGTGTGTGTGTGTGTGTGTGTGTGTGTGTGTGTGTGTGTGTGTGTGTCTGTCTGTGCGCATGTGTGTGTGTGAATGTTTGTCTGTGTGCATGCGCGCGCGCGTGTGTGTGTGTGTGTGTGTGTGTGTGTGTGTGTGTGTGTGTGTGTGAATGTCTGTCTGTGCGCATGCATGTGTGTGTGAATGTATGTCTGTGCGCATGCGTGTGTGTGTGTGTATGTGTGAATGTTTGTCTGTGTGCATGCGTGTGTGTGTGAATGTCTGTCTGTGCGCATGCGTGTGTGTGAATGTCTGTCTGTGCGCATGCGTGTGTGTGTGTGTGAATGTCTGTCTGTGCGCATGCGTGTGTGCGTATGAATGCGTGTCTGTATTCGTGTACATGGAGTAATTAATGCCACTATAAAAGTGAACGCAAGGAAACCATAAATAAGTTCACTTTAGGTAATAAATGACACTAACCGGGAAAAACACAGAATGGTGCATTCTTAGATGGAATCTGTCTAGATTCTAGAGAAAGGGAACCTTGCACAATTCCATGCCGAAGTTGACACACTGACCTTTGGGGTATATGACTAGGTATGAGGCATTCCCCCTGGCGTGGCACGAGGATATTACTCCACACTAGACAACAGAGAAACTCCGTGTACTCATTGACGTCTATTCATCGCCGATTGCCACCGTTCATTGAAGTGCACTTGCTGTTTCAGCCATGGGATGGCCTCATTTGGAGACAATGAGTTCGAACCAGTGAGTCTGAAGCCGTGTTTCTGCCGATTGTGTATTCTAGTATCGATTGTCTCCCCGAGTCATCAACGGGAGGTATATCATTTGTTGATCAGTAATGCACTCACTGGTATCCCCATAGCAAAGGCTGCCGTTGCGGTGTCCTCACACAGACCTGGCCACTTAGTATGTGCGGTGGCCAGTTACCTACCTCGTGGCCTTGAGTTCCCAGACAATTCCCATATCATTCTCATTGGCTGGTGCTCATCTTTATGAAGCTGGGTCGATGCCAGTGACATACTAGTCGGAAACAATCCTGCCCCTATTGGGTATTGAACCCAAACCACTAGCTTCGCAGGCAGCGCACTAACCATTAAGCCACCGCAACTCTTCCTTGATCAGTATAAATGTTAAATCAAGTTACCATGATCTCTCTCTCTCTGTCTCCCTCACTCCCTCACTCCCTCTTTCTCTCTGTCTCCCTCAACCCTCACTCTCTCTCTGTGTCTCTCTCTCTATCTCCCTCACTCCCTCTCCCTCACTCCCTCCCTCTCCCTCACTCCCTCCCTCTCTCTCTCTCTCTCTCTCTCTCTCTCTCTCTCTCTCTCTCTCTCTCTCTCTCTCTCTCGTCTCACACTGTGAACGAATACTGAGGACCCCTAGTTCCATTGATCTGCCCGGCAGCTTCAGTGTGTTTTATCATCTATGATATCTCACGGTACGGCCAGTGGCTTTCCCCTTCTGGCGCCTGGCATTATCTTAATTGACACATTGTCACCCGCCTCGTGGACAAATGGATAAATGAGATGGCCTCTTAATGCTTGCAAACTGCATGGCCAATTCCCTCAGCTCCTGATTGACTGTCCTCCATATGGCGGTATGAAGAGTTCTTGTATGCACCACACACAACCTGTGGTTTATTATAACCGTGTTTATTCCGTGTGTTTTGCGCGGCCAGCCTGTGTGATTGTTGTATTTAGTAATATAGCTTTCTGTGTATACGGTCTGTAGACATGTCAGCGCAGTGGCATGCTTGCCTGCCGACCGATGGTCAGGCTCGAATCCCCGTGAAGGTTGTATTCTTCAAGGAGGAAGGGGGGGCATTGACCTGAACAAAGGTCGACTCTGCGTTATAGGAGTACCAGAAAATGCTCTAGAAAGTAAAGGTGGTCGGCTTCATATTGATCATATCACCCATGAGTAGCGATAAGTGCGTCTAGGACATCCTGCGGCTGGTAGCATTTACCCAATACACATGATGGTGCGAGAAAGGTTGCCTTACTTTTGACTGACCCGCCAACTGTATGTTGTTAATTTTTAGCTTGTCTTGTCATGTAACACTGGTAGCCAGACTCTGCCTACTTCATTTACAAGTCAACTGGCAGGTGCCACCATTTGTTGTTTAATGAAGCTGCTACTGCATCTATAATGTCGGTCGGACCTCTCTATACTCGGTTCTAGTCTAGTTGCTGCATTTATATTAACATGCACTTGTGTAAAGTACCGTTGCCAGCTGGTGCATCTCTTGAGTCAATATGCGTATCTCTCATCTCTCATCTCTCATCTCTCTCTCTCTCTCTCTCTCTCTCTCTCTCTCTCTCTCTCTCTCTCTCTCTCTCTCTCTCTCTCTCTCTCTCTCTCTCTCTCTTCCAGGTGTTTCATTATATTTTATTTTTCTATTTTTTGTTGTTTTAATGTGTCCATCGTTGTAGTCCATTTTGCGATATCTGATAGAACCAGAAGCTATGTGGTCGCAAAACGCACGAATGCCTCCTCTCTCTCTCTCTCCCTCTCTCTCTCTCCCTCTCTCTCTCTTTCTTTCTCTCTCTCAAAATAATCTGTGGGATCAGTGACGTAAACTGGTAATGCGCTTTATGGAACTTTTTCCACCCAAAAAAATTCCCTTTGTCGGAGAGTGAAGAGGATGTGTTTTCCTTGTGGTTCAGTTTTTAGTGCCACACTGAACCTCAGTATTGATCCTCAAATATGGCAGACGAACGCCGACGTCTGGCAGCTGTGCACGTCATTCACTTACCTTGTGGGTGGGGAAATAGCAGCCCATTGCAGCAGTATACCTTGTATACTGGTATACGTATGCCGGACATAAACCTCATCCTTTACTCAGAGGGTCAGGTCACCTCCACAGATTAGTGTCCCCCAGTGCTAGTCTGATTTATGTGCAAGAGGGTGCATCTACCATGTAGAATATATTTTGTTTTTCTTCACTAAAGTAACCGTTTCTGACGTAAGAACGGAAACAGTTTAATAACAGCTTTCAGCGCTGATTTGGTGATCTAGTGAAGACCACCTTGCACGGATGCCATATATAGGCCTCGTTCAGTAAGTTCTTAGTAGCCTGACGCTGAAAGGTATAAGCAGCCGGCTGTTGCCTGCTTGGTTGGTTATTAATCCTCTGTCAGGTGTAACAAGCAAGGCTGTTGCCTGCTTGGTTAGTTATTAATCCTCTGTCAGGTGTAACAAGCTGTTGCCTGCTTGGTTGGTTATTAATCCTCTGCTAGGTTTAACAAGCAAGGCTGTTGCCTGCTTTGTTAGTTATTAATCCTCTGTCAGGTGTAACAAGCTGTTGCCTGCTTGGTTAGTTATTAATCCTCTGCTAGGTTTAACAAGCAAGGCTGTTGCCTGCTTGGTTGGTTATTAATCCTCTGTCAGGTGTAACAAGCAAGGCTGTTAGCTAGACTTTAGTTATTAATCCTCTGTCAGGTTAACAAGCTGCTGCCTGCTTGGTTAGTTATTAATCCTCTGTCAGGTGTAACAAGCAAGGCTGTTGCCTGCTTGGTTAGTTATTAATCCTCTGTCAGGTGTAACAAGCAAGGCTGTTGCCTGCTTGGTTAGTTATTAATCTTTTGCTAGGTGTAACAAGCAAGGCTATTGCCTGCTTTGTTAGTTATTAATCCTCTGTCAGGTGTAACAAGCTGTTGCCTGCTTGGTTAGTTATTAATCCTCTGCTAGGTTTAACAAGCAAGGCTGTTGCCTGCTTGCTTGGTTATTAATCCTCTGTCAGGTGTAACAAGCAAGGCTGTTGCCTGCTTGGTTGGTTATTAATCCTCTGTCAGGTGTACAAGCTGTTGCCTGCTTGGTTAGTTATTAATCCTCTGTCAGGTGCAACAAGCTGTTGCCTGCTTGGTTGGTTATTAATCCTCAGGTGTAACAAGCTGTTGCCTGCTTGGTTGGTTATTAATCCTCTGTCAGGTGTAACAAGCAAGGATGTTGCCTGCTTAGTTGGTTATTAATCCTCTGGAAGACTTCTGAAGCCAGCGGAATGTGTCTGGTACTAAATCTTTACATCAAGGAAGAGGCATATTTGAGTTTGAAGTCACGATTGTCACCATTAAGCACTTCATATATAAACTGTATGGAATTAGGCCTAGACTGGCGGTTTCCTACGCATGTTTTAGGTATTTTAACACACTCCTACCTAATCCCCCAGATGAAAAGGCTATAGGAATATCCTGGTGTATGCTTACACAGGGATAAGTGATGTCACTTTGTATAGGTCACCGTTTTGTGAAGTGAGGTTGCCACTTGCCTTCCTCGCCATGTTTATTGGCGCCCACTTAACGGTGTCTCCTTGGCGAGGCAGTTAAGTCACCTGCCTCGCGCTCTGAATGTTGTGGGCTTCACTAGGACTCCGTAATTCGGTCCACAAATGGTTTTTTTTTCGGCGACTCCCGGGTGTCGTCGCTGAAACTACGGAGTTTGTTTCGGCAAGCCGCCCTGCGGAAAGACACTGAGCCATGTGGGCTAAAATCCTTTGCAATGAAGTTGATCTTAGTCATTCTTTAGCGAGACTAGGTACCCTAAAACGTAATCCGTGGGGAAAGCAGAATCTTCAGCTCAGACCGATGGAAAGTGTTAAGTGTTTACAAGCACACCAGTGCTCGCACGCACACATATGCACGCCTCCTACAAATACCTACCACTTTGTGAGACGTCAGGTCGCCGTGTGTTAAGGGGGCCCATCAGTGAAGCAAAGAATAGTGACTTTCTAAGATACGTGTAGTAAGAGTAGGATTTCTAGTCGTCCGGCAAAAAGAGGACATATCCTCCTTTTTAGCCTAATATTCTCCGTCCGGCAGGCAAAGCTAAAAACCTAATGTCCGGCTTTTCTCACAAAGTACAATTTGAAGAATCGTGCATGTGAACAGTTTTATGCATATGTGATTGCTAACGATCTTCTACGAAAAGTTGACTCCTCCGAGAAATATGTTGTATAATTAATAAAGATAACAAGGTAATAATTGTACAATCGGTCATTTAAATGTTTTTTAGCATTTTGAAAAAAAGGCCTCAATTGAATTTATATTTATTTTTAACATGATTGTTTCTTGGTCGATTCACTAAGAGTAAGATACATGTATTGGCAGCTATTGCAATAAAATTGTACTGTTTGTGGGTTTAATCTGGAACGATTCAAATGAAACATTTAATATGTCCTCTTTTGTCCTCTTTTGTGTCTTATTATGTCCTCCTTTTGCTGCCCACGTACCTGACAACCCTAAGTAAGAGGCGACGAAGAAGATTTGGTGGCAACCTCATCATGTAGACATCGTTGCTGCAAAGTTCAACCAATCATGAACAAGTATATAAGAGGCTTGACCTGAGCTGATCGAGAGCCTATGCTCTATTAGGAGATGAAACACGGCAGAAGCAGTCTGAGGTGAAGACCTAGCCTTGAGCATACCCCCTCACAACACTAGGCTGGTGTTCTGCACAGATAGATCTTTTCAGTGTGCATCCATTAGACAGGAAATGCAGACACGAATATCCAGCTGCTGTGGAGGCGGAGTACAGGCTCTTATCTTCGAGAATTCTTTAGAGGATGAAGCTATCACTTACACGGATGGGTCGGTCGCCCGAGAGTGAGAAGTTCATAGGCCTTTACGGCTCAGGCTGGAGTGAAAATTGTGAAGGAAGAGTCTAGCGCTTTTGCTTTGACCGCAAGCAGCCTGACTATGAAAGTCACGGTAGTAAGTAAAGCAATAATATGGCTCGAGACACAGCCATTCAATCGGGCATGTGTCCTAAGTGACTCAATGAGCATGCTCAGGATGATAGAGATGGGGTGGGTGCGAAGAGAGTGGCTGCTGTCTCTGGGACGGTCTCGGGTGGCAAAGATTAGTTTCATCTTCGTGCCAGGGCATGCGGGTGTACAAAGGAATAAGCAGGCTGACAGGCTCACAGGTGTAACTGCGGAAGGCGGACGAGCCATGGACCAGGCAGACATTCTGAATGCTCTACGAGAAGTAAGTCGTTTACGAGAACCAAATGATGACTGTGAATCTACAAGTTCTACAACCATGGTCAGACTGCGAGAACAGCAAGTTAAAAGAGGTGTGGCCAAACAAGAACACTACGCAGGAAGCCAAAGAAGATTGATAAACCAACACAGAACTAGTGTCGTGAGCCGCTACACGCTGCGGGATTTGCTGAGGAACGGATCCGAGCACTTATGGACTGAATGGTTCGATGTGCAATGAGGATTCTTCTTCTTCTTTCGTTCGCCTGAAATATGTTTATAACTGCAATGTTGTCTAACAGTATTTTTTAGTTCACTCAGCGGTCCATAGAGTTTATCTTCCACTGTTGTCTCTCTAGGCCAGAAGGTTCGCCTGGATATGTTGTAGTTTGGGCAATCCTGGAGTATGTGCCCTGCTGTCTGTGACGCCAAACCACATGTGCACATGGCTGAGTCACCAATCTTGAATTTTGTATATATGTGGTTGCGTAATCTATATTGTCCTGTTCTGAGGCGCAGAAGAATGACCTGTTCTGGTCTGCCCATAACGTGGTAGTCGTCTTAAGTAGGGTTTGGTGGCCTTCTGACTGATTTGATCATTCTTTTCTTTTGGTGGTATGTAATGGGCACATCAGGTTGTTCTTCTATTGCTCCTTCCTTAACCAATCGATCAGCTCTGTCGTTTCCGGGGACTCCACAGTGGGATGGTATCCACTGTATGGTGACCTTACGCTAAGTTCAGAAAGTAGTGTCCTTAGAACTGGCAATTTCCCATACAGGAGCGCCTCTTTTACGTGTGTGTGTGTGTGTATGTGTATATATATATATATATATATATATATATATATATATATATATATATATATATATATATATATATATATATGCAATGAGGATGGTCTGTTGACTAACTGACTGACTAACCAGATCTATCTGTGTCAATCTTCATAGTGTGCTTGTCATGTTCATGCATATCAAGTACAAGTCGCAAGGGGAGCAGGAATGATTCAAATACAGCCCTGCTAGTTTCAGCACATCCCGTATGTGACAACTGCAGCCATGCCGCGGCACATATTTAGAATAGCCAGCGCAGCACTGTTCAATAATTGATAGTCTGTGCACGACGTTGGCAGAACCTGAATGCAAATATTCGAACCTGATCTGATTTCCATCGGATCGTAAATTTGTAGATGGCGGCAAGCATTGAACACTGAGACCGCCGTACACAGCAGGTTTCTGGGTTCTGTCCACATATTCAGGCTCTGGGCTGTTTGCCAAGGTGCAAAATTACCATTGTTTTGTTTATTCTACACCTCGTATACAGAGCCGGCATTTTTATCTCATCTAAATAGCATGTTAATCAGTACATCGGGTTTTTGTAATTCGTTTCATGATCATTAATTGGAATCTACATTATGGCACACGGGGCATTTATAGATAAATGCTCCTCTCTCTCTCTCTCTCTCTCTCTCTCTCTCTCTCTCTCTCTCTCTCTCTCTCTCTCTCTCTCTCTCTCTCTCTCTCTCTCTCTCTCTCTCTCTCTCTCTCTCTCTCTCTCTCTCTCTCTCTCTCACACACTCTCTCACTCACTCAGTTGTGTAACAGTATCGAAGAACACTGGATACTGTCGCCAGATATTCTTGCCTGTAATGTTCACGAGTAGTTCCAAATGCCAGTCTTGAGATGTTGACCAATCAGCCGGTTCTTGCAAACGCTCGTATACTCGGACACACTCGGACACAAGCGTGTCTTCTTTGTCCTTGACACAGTGTCCTTGAAGCTAGCATACAGTTCTCATTACTGCAGA
>JACEFZ010026715.1:0-40208 GCA_014155875.1 Cepaea nemoralis
TTACCCCTTAAGAGATATGGCGAGAACCCCAAAAGGAAAAATTTTGACGCCAGTGATTCCACATCGCTTTCCAGGATGAAAGACCTGGGAGTAAGAATCGGCACAGCCAGACGCGAGAAGTACATCGGGAAAACAAAGCGCCTCGTCAACCAACACAGAACTGGCACTATTAGCCACCGGACGCTGATGCATATGCTGGGGGGAGGATCTGAGCACCTATGGACATGTCCGGAGTGCAACGAAGATACCCCAACTGATAACTGATAACTGATAACTGACAACTGCCACTATTTTTGAACGGATCAACTTGGTTAAGCATTTCCCTTTCATTGTATTACTTTCTTATTCCGCTGCAGGCAAAGAAAAGATCCGATGAAAAAACACACCCGTTTCACTTCTTGCTTTATCAGTTCACAATTGCTACCCAATTCTTATTTCTACTTGCCAACTAATATTTTATTTTGTGATCTTTCCCATAAACTTCCCCTAACATTGGGATGTCACACAGACCACCCAAAAAGCAAACAATGGCTTAAAGTTTTTCATGTGTAAACATTTGTATACCAATAGCCGTGCATCACCAAATTTCCCCCCAAAAGTGGCATCTACAAGAGATAAGACCCTGACCAGCCAATTCTGTGAACATTCAGGAACCTTCCTTTGTATACGTGAGGAAAATTAGCAAATCAGGCAGTTCCTGTGGTTGGTAAAACTTGTTTTGACTGATTCACTTTCATGTCAATACACAATATACATCCAGACATAACCACAAGAAAGAGATGGAGATTGCAACATAAAATGTACATCCAGACATAACCACTAAAAAGAGATGGAGATCGCAACATAAAATGTACATCCAGACATGACCACAAGAAAGACTAACTGGGAGATAGCAACATACAATGTACAGAGTGTATCCTAAACAAGCCAACAAACAGCATAAATGTTTTAAAAAAAACAAAGCAATGAATTTCTCAGTTTTAATAGTCAATTCAATGGCACAGAAAATAGTCAGGTCAATGGCACAGAACCAAAGCATATGTCAAACAACGTCAGTTGAGAGTCTTCGACAGGCTTCCAATGACATCAAGAATGCCACCTTTTTCTGTGCAACACGAGCCTTGCGCTGGGCATTGGACAGTTTCACAAGGTTCCACCTGTAACAGAAGAATAACGTACATTAGCAATGAAGAATACAAATGTATGTCTACATGTAACAATATCCTGTTTATAAAACTCAATATTGACACCAGGAACTGTGAAAATAAATAATCAAGAGAAAATATTTGCCACGCCGTAAATGTGTAGGACGCGGGGGGAACTGTTCTGGTAATTTCATGATGCTGGTCCCTGACACATATGCCACCTATTCCTTCCGGTGCTATCACATCACAGACTCATGTCAGAAAATTGCTTCCGGACATTTTATTTTTATGCTGTAAATGTGAGGTCGTGACATACCAGAGATTCCATATGCTGAGGATGCAGTATTGCTATCCATAACACAGAATGGTATTTTTGTAAATGTTGCATATCCCTTACAGGATGTTGCTGTCAACACCAGCATTTTCAGCTGCTGTTGATGTACTAGGCAAGTTTTACACTCAGTAGTTTACCATTGCTTTCCGAACGACCGGTTCCCATACCACTGTAAGTTACCAGTGCAGTGTGATCCGCTGCCGAATCTCGCGCAGCTGTTTTCCCCGTATGGATATATGGGATTACAAACAACATCGTTAACTCCTTAGCCAGGAAGACCGGCTGATGTATGAATGGTAGTATGAATGCTGTTTTTTCTTTTTTTTTTGGGTGCATGTTGCTATCTAGAATGGTATAGAAAACCTAATAACCTCAACCCAATTGAATAGTGAAAATCACAACTTATTTTTTAACATAGCAAAAACAATAATAATGCATACAAATAAAACAACTATGGAGAAAGAAATATATGTTAATGAGGAAAAATTGGTGGTGGTGGACAATTTTGAATATCTTGGGTCACTGATTACCTGAACATTGCCTGAGACCTGGACACTTACTAAACAAGCTGAACAGCGCATAAATGCCTTTGAAGTTCTAAGAATATCTTGGATAAAGAAAAGAACAAATGTATCCATACTTCGAGAGCTGAATATTGAAGAAGGCTGGCTAGTAAAGACGATAAAACAAAGAAAATTGAAATATTTTGGTCACTTGAAAAGACACGAAAATTTAGAAAGAACAATAATGGAGGGGTATATGCCTGGGAAGAGAGGAAGAGGAAGGCCAAAGAGAAGATGGGTGCAGGATGTGGCGGATGATCTCCAGATGGGTGTATCAGACACGGGACATCTTGCTTATGATTGACAGGTTTTCCGGAAGGTTGTTATGGGAGCAAAGTTTTGCAAAGGACATGCTACTGAATGAATGAATGAAAATGTAAGGTAGCAACAAAATTAATTTCACAACATACCTCTTCTTCTCCACCTCTTTCTTGGCTGCAGTCATGGCTTCTGGGTCAGCTCTGATGGCAGCATGGGCCTTCTCACACAGCTCCTTCATCTGAAGAAATGCAACAACATGTAAATATTCTTATAGATGTCATGTGACTGGTTTATTTCACAAACATGGTCAACCCAGATTATTTATCTTTTATTCTCTTCATCAGATCTCTCAATATTTTATATGCATTAAGTTATAGACCAAAGTGTGGTTATACTAGATAGGTTTCCCAAGGTATGATCTACTCAAATCTTTCTCTCACCTCCTGTATCAAACTAATCATTATTAGTCATTATTTACAGCTCCAACTTCAAGGCAACGAGTCATCCCCATTATGCCCCGTTCCCGTACAAGTGAATATCACATAAAATGCTCCTGATTGTCCAATGTAAAATGTGGAACAGACAGGAGTCTCAACAAACCAGTTAACTATGGATAATGCCGCCGCCAGAATGCCAACACAGAAGTCCATGGAAAACAGATCATTGTCAATGGAAGCGGCAGTCACTAGAAAACCCGTAGCCACACATTACTGCATAAAGCAAAACAGTTAGTTCAGTGACAGGCCAACCGCCATTATTGTGAACATGCAGGTCATGCTACAAACAAAAGTGGACAGATGTGAAAGCTCCCCACACAAAATCCACAGCTCACAGTTTCGCTCCACACATTCAACAAGCAGGACAACAGAACCATGCATTACCAGTCCAACATGAGTAAAATGCATATGCAAGTCGTAGCCAGAAGCATAAACACTCCAGAGGCCTTTATCATTCACATGTTTATCCTTCATGTTGGGGACCGGAAGTTCTCACATATCAAATGAACTGTTCTAGATCACATATTTCTAGTTCAGCTGTAACAACAAACATCCTTCGATTGTAGTCAGAGTTACAAAGATACAATAAACATTCCAAGCTGTTTGCGTGCACATATTTGGAGGGAACCACAGCTATGAGAAATATGAAACAGTGGCAGATGGTGCAGAAAAGTTCCCTTAGACAAATGCCTCAAGGATCATCACAACTCCAGAACAATCCATCGAGTCTGGTCAAATACTGACCAAGACAACAATGGCCACTGGAAGCAGATTCGTCATCTGTGTCATCACTGAGAACTCAGCAGCCCACTGCAGTTATGGATATAAATAACAATAGTCTGCATGCTCAATCAGGAATGTAGAAACCATGACGAGCCAACACTGGCTTACATCAACACATGATATTTGTCGAATATGTTGTCACTGTTTTTCTCATCCAAAAACACTGTGTAGGCAAGACACTGGTGCCTTCTGTCACTAGGTCTTAAAGATGACATGTTTCTTTTTGAGTTTCCCTTTTAAGATGGAATCATTAATCGATAATGTGGTATTTAATTGGAAATTACATCCACAACTTAAACAAAGAGAAACAAGACCAGATTGGAAACCAGGAAACATCCTCACTAAATTTTTACTAACATATTTTATAAGCAGAACAAACTCCATCAGAATTTAATTGCCGCAAAATGTATTTTCATTTTAAATTCAAATGGTAATTCCAGTTATCATCATTGGGAATTGAACTAACTACCTTGTCTATAGAAGAATGCCACCAGCCACAAGATTTTCCTAAATTATGGCAAGATGGACATTTACTAGCCTTGAGAAGAAATAACCAGCAGACCCACAGCAAGAACAGATTTCCAAGGGACATCAACAGGAATGAAATGTGAATGAGAAGCAACTAGTAGCAATGGAACAGATACCCACAATTAAATGAACAAATATGATGGGAAGCAATCAGACATGTCAATTGCTACCAACTAACCATCTGTAATTTGTGTGTGTAGAACAACTCCCATCAGAATTTATTTGCCGCAAAATGTATTTTCATTTGAAATTCAAATGGTAATTCCAGTTATCATCATTTAGAATTAGACTAACCACCTAGCCTATGGAAGTGTACCACCAGCCACGTTTTACAAAAATGTACGGCATGACATGCATTTATTAGCCTTGTAGAGAAAAATTATTAAACCAACAGACCAGTAGCTAGGGAAATGGGCAAACACACATTCCAGAAATGAGAAACATGGCAAATATGCAGCAAATAACCACCTCTATATCTGACACTAGAGAACAGATGCAATGGTAGAGATGCTGTTACATGTGGGACCTAATATGCCAAAGAGAGGCAGAGGTGATGTGGATGATGGAATCTCAAAGTAAGCCTTGGTTCTGACAGCCTGGATGGGCCACTGGGACATAGCAAAGCAGTCAATAGACCTGCAACCAGCTGCCACATGGCTATAGAAATTGTAAACATACTTTAATCCTTTAAAATGGAAAATATGTATCTCATAACTTCTAAGAAGTTTCTTTTATATTGTTGCTGTTCTTTGTTAGCCTTGAATGATGTGTGAATGAAATAATGTATGAAAGAGAGTGATAGAAGGGCAGAATGTTAGATGGGCCTGCGTGCCCAATTCTTAACCCTTTGAAAATAAAGTTCGTTCGTTTAAGAATATTTGCCCATGCATGTTTCATTTAAGGTTTAAAATTAAAATGTGCCAGAATCTCCGATACAAAACAGGATAAGCATTATATTTTTAATGTTGCCACACTTGTTCAAATACAAATCCCATTAAAATTCATTTTCCACAAAATGTATTTTCACTAGCATTCAGGGTTCCAAATGTTGCTGTATGTAGCCGAGGCGCGGTGTTGGGGTGAGCGCCCAACATTGCTCAAATACCTCAATGGCTCGTGAATACATAACCTATGCAGCAAAAGTCCAACTCCTGGCCTTCACGTGGCGGACCTGTTTAAACTAACAGGAGAAAGGGCGACGGCGAGTCTCTGGCGCCGGAAAATAACCAGTATGCTCTAGATGTGTATGCATGTACATGCATGCGCAGACAGGTGTGTGCGCGCGTACACATCTACACTCGAGTGAGACCACAGTCTGCTCTAGAAAAGAAAGGTGCTGAAGACGGAGGCAACCAGCCAAGAGGCGCACCACAGAAATCAGGATGCCACGCAATCACGCAAAATGGAATATGCCGACTACTGCTAATCGTTATGGTGCTCGCCCTGCTTTGGACCCCCAGGCAGGTGCAGTGCCGGGCCCTATGTCTCAAAAGGGTTCAACCCCAACTACTGGAGGTCCTTCTCAGATGTCCTGTGGAGCCAGGGGACATGAGAATAGGACGACTGGCCATACTAAACGAAGACTTAAAATAATGCACTGGAATGCGGAGGGAGTCCGCAACATAAAAATAGAATTAGAAAAAATCTTGGACCAAGAAAAAGTAAGCATATGTTGCTTGCAAGAAACTCATCTCAATGAAAATATAGCCTTCAAAATCAGAGGCTACCAGTGTTACCGATCTGACTGAAAGAACAGGCGAAAAGGCGGGATACTGACCCTTGTAAGAAATAACATCATGGCTTCCCAAATCAAAGTCTACATGGAAGGGGCTGAGTATCAGACACTTAAACTTAAGACAGGTAATACAGATCTACATCTGATCAATTACTACTGTCCAAGTGACCGCCCACAGGCACTGGACACTCTACCACTAAAAGAAAAAATGATTGTGTGTGGCGATTTCAACAGCCACTCGCAGAGCTGGGGCTATGATCACATGGACCAGAGAGGAGAGAGACTGGAAGACTGGCAGGATGAGAATAGATTCATGTTGATTAACAAGCCGTCCGACCCACATACTTTCTACTCGAGATCATGGCACTCTACAACTACACCTGACCTGGCTTTTCATTCACCAGACCTGGAGTGGAACATTACATGAACTGTTAGGAAACAACTTGGTGGCAGTGACCATCGGCCAGTCTTTCTAACCATAGAAAATGAGCTTGTAAGTGAAAGCAGCACCCTCTCGAGGTGGAACTACAAGAAAGCAGACTGGGCAATGTACAAGCATCGCACCAGCATACTGGTTAGAAACCTGAACACTGAGAAAAACATAAATAAAGCAGTTGAAGAGTTTGGGAAATGCATACTACAGGCAGCGCGAGAAACAGTACCAAGAGGAGCCCGTAAACAATACAAACCCTACTGGAGTAGTGAACTGGAACAGTTGCATAATGATGTTGAAGTGTGTAGAAAGCAAGCAGAGGCCACACCCAGCCAAGAGCACCACAATAAATTCCAGCATGCAAAAGCCAAATTTCAAAGGGCCAAGCTGCAGGCTAGACGGAAAAGCTGGCAGGAGAAAACAGAGTCTCTGAACTTTGAAAGAGACACAAGGAAATTGTGGAAGCTAATAAAACAGCTTAATGACGAGGGCACAGGGAGAAACTCAAAAATTGCACTACATAAAGATGGAAAAATCTTAACAAGAAAGCAAGCAGCTGACCATTTTGCGGACTCGTTCGCACAAGATAGCAATATCAAAATTAGTCCAGAGAAACAACAAGAGATTCGAGAGAAACGACAACATACAGGACAGAAGGAAATAGTACATGAGGTTCTGGAGGCACCCATCACAATCAGCGAACTGGAGCTAGCCATATCAAAACTGAAAATGAGAAAGTCACCTGGAGCTGATGGTATCTCCAATGAAATGATCAGGAACCTAGGAACAGAGGCCAAAACTAAGCTGTTGCAGATCTTCAATAACAGCTGGACCTTAGGCAGTGTTCCACAAGCCTGGAGAGAAGCAATCATGATACCCCTCCTAAAATCAGGGAAAGATGGTTCCATTGCCTCTAGCTACAGACCAATTAGCCTCACCAGCTGTCTCTGCAAAACACTGGAGCGCATCATCAATCACAGACTGCAGTGGTACATTGAAAGTAAAAACATCCTTGTGCCACAGCAGGCTGGCTTTAGGCAGTGCTACTCTACGGAAGATCAGACAACCTACCTCTCTCAAGAAATTGAGGATGCATTCCAAGAGAAGAAGCTGGTGCTTGCGGCATGGATAGATCTGAAGAAAGCCTTTGACAAAGTCTGGAAAGAAGGTCTGATGAAGAAACTGAGAAACTGCAAAGTCAATGGAAGAATGTACAAATGGGTGAAAGCATACTTGCACAACAGAAGAGCCCGAGTACAGATAGACGGACTCAAGAGCAAGAAAGTACTACTGCGTCACGGTGTCCCCCAGGGAGGAGTCTTGTCCCCCACACTTTTTCTAATCTTCATCAATGATCTTGTTGCTCACCTACCGCATGGAATTAAAGCGGCAATGTACGCCGATGACCTGGTTCTATGGAGCACAAATGAATATGCATCAGTGGCCACCAGATTGCTACAAAGAGCTGTAGATACATTTGCTGCATGGGCAAATAGATGGTGTGTCAGCATAAACACTGACAAGTGCAGCACAACCCTATTTACCCTCTCTCCAAAACAAAAGGCAGGGATCATCCAGATAAATGGAACACCCCTAAGAGAAGATAAAGAACCAACATACCTTGGAGTAACATTTGATGGCAAGCTGACATGGAGAAAGCACATCAACAAAGCAGTAGCAAAAGCCAGAAGGAAAATAGCCATCCTGAGAAAGCTAAGTGGAACCACATGGGGAGCCAGTACGAAAATACTTAGCAAAGTTTACCAACAGAGCATACGACCACACCTGGAATATGGGTCAACTGCGTGGTGTTCAGCATCAAATACCACACTACAAGAGCTGGACAAGGTGCAAAATCAAGCACTTAGAGTCACCACAGGAGGGATGAGATCAACCCCTATAGTGGAAATGGAGAAGATGGGGAGGACACAGGCACTGAGTGAGCGCAGAGATACGAAAACGCTAATACAAGCAGAAAAGTTCCTCAGCTTGCCAGGCCACCCTATGAAGAACAGATTTGAAAACCTAGCTATGGGGCGGTTGAAAAGAAGTAGTTTTATCCACCAGGCCAAACGACTCTGCAGAGAAACCACTGATCTGCCCACAGTTGGTATCCCCCTAACAACTATTCCAGAGCGAACTCCATGGAAAGATGAGCATAGACTATCGTTACAAATCCAGACAAATGTGAGAGGAATATTTGACAAGGAAGAACAGAACGGTGTGCAGCGCAGAACAGCCACTCTCAGCTTCCTTGATGAAGAATACCCACAGGACCTCTGGATCCGAGTCTACACAGATGGGTCAGCACAAAATGCTGTTCGAAATGGAGGAGCGGGAGTGTACATAGAATACCCAAATAATACTAGGGACACAGCCAGAGTACCGACACGAAAGTGCTGCCATAACTATGATGCCGAAATTGAGGCAATCAAGATAGCAACAGAGAAATTACTAAATAACAGCAATGGTACTCAACCTGTGGTGCTACTAACAGATGCAAAATCAGTACTCGAGGCGCTCCTCTCTGGGAAATTGCCAGTACTAAGGACACTACTTTCTGAACTTAGCAGTCAGCATAAAGTCACCATACAGTGGATACCATCCCACTGTGGAGTACCCGAAAACGACAGAGCTTATCAATTGGCTAAGGAAGGAGCCAAAGAGGAACAGCCTGATGTGCCCGTTACATACCACCAAAAGAAAAGAATGATCAAATCAGTCAGAAAGCCACCAAAACCTGCTCAAGATAACTACCACATTATGGACAGACCAGAACAAGTCATTATTCTGCGCCTCAGAACAGGACACAATAGATTACGCAACCACATGTATACAAAATTCAAGATTGGTGAAACAGCCATGTGCACATGTGGATTGGCGTCGCAGACAGCAGAGCACATACTCCAAGACTGCCCAAAATATAACATATCTAGGCAAACCTTCTGGCCTAGAGAGACGACAGTGGAAGATAAACTATGGACCACTGTGTGAACTGAAAAAAACAGTTCAATTCATGCAAGAGACGACATTGCAGATATAGACATATTTCAAGCGAACGAAAGAAGAAGAAGAAACTAGCATTCAAATGGTAATTCCAGGTATCATCATTGGTATTGTAAAACAATGTACTGAATTATAGCATGGCATACATAAATTGAGTAATAAACAAGTGATACAAATATAGTGAAGACAGGACTGAAACCTAAACCTGTAGGTCAGCATGGCCGATTGGATAAGAACATGTGTTCTTAAACATCCGTTGTGCTGATGTTGATGTAAGGGGTTCAACCTCTACACCGGACAGCTGGACTAAAAATACCATACATTTATCTATAAATATAAGGGAAAATAAATGAATACAAAGGAAAAACAGTTCTCGTGATCTCACTTTGTGGAAAGTAGAACTCCCATCAGAATTTATTTGCCGCAAAATGTATTTTCATTTGGAATTCAAATGGTAATTCTAGTTATCATCATTGGGAATTGAACTAACCAACTTGCCATGCTGGGCACAACAATATCATCATATATGATTTGGTTGCTATGTAGCTCTTAAAAAATAAAGAAGTCACAGTAATGATGTAATGTAATGTTCTTAGCTCCCCATGTAATGGGCGGCGAGCTGAACCGCTCATCTGCTCAGATTCCTTTGCACTTCCTGGTTGTAGGCCACCACACAAAAATAATATAACTCGCTTAAAATTGACATGGTGTTCATTGAGATATATAGTTGGAATTGTCTTGTCAAGACATATTCAACTGTGATGGTTTCATAAGTAAAAACTAAAACTGTTGTTAATATTCAAATTGACTAAAATTTCTACTACTACGGCGTACTTTTTCACAAACAGTCGCAGCATGGTTTCAATAACTAAACGTAAAAGAATACCAGTTTAACAAAGAACAGTCCTTCGGGGTCTAGTCACATGTCTGAAAATGATTTCAATTTCAGCAAGAATCTACTTCAACTTCATTATACATTTCACACTGACATTCAATAAATAAATATTAATTAATGGGAATGTCCCGAATGCTGTGATGTCGGTTCCTAGATCAATCAATTCAATAAATATTAATATATATCTTAATCTGCATTCATAAAGTTGATTAAAACATAAACAAGGTAAATAAATAAAATAAATATCTTGAAAGATACGAACCATTTTTGGACAGAATCAACTACAATGTTCACAACAAACTACAACTTTCTCGGGTAAACAAACGGTAAAGGTAAAGGAAGTGATAAAGCGTCAACGGAAGTTTACTGGGTTGTATAAAAGTTGGCTCAGCTCTGTCTTACGAAATAATACGATTTAAAAAAAAGACAAGAAAGAAACGAATGAAAACCATCCATCATGTGCCATGCCGGTAAGCGTGGGCGGTTATGACTCGCCATTTCACTCGATCACCAGAGTCGTGGATCAGCTCAGTGTTCCTGTCTCGTCCATGCCATGTGGCCAAGCCATCCAGGTATTTACTTCTCGGTCTTCCTCTTGGTCTGTTCTCTTCGATCTTGCCAGTTGTCACCAAGTTCTCCAATTAATTTTTTCTCATAACATGCCCAACAAATTTTGAATGTCTACGTCTAATGACTCTAATCAGTTTACGATCTTCATTTGTTTCTTGAAGGACTTGTTCGTTGGTTTTTCTATCTGTCCATGGTATTCTTTGCATTTTTCTCAGAAACCACAATTACACAGCCATTAGCTGTTTTTTCAGCTTGACTGCTTATTGTCCACGCTTCACGACCATACAAAAGTATATGTTCTATGTAGCACTTCAACACTCTTTTTCTCGTTTCAATTGATATCTTTTTGTTGGTCAGTATGCTTTTTCATCTTGCAAAAGGCTACCTTCGCAATGGCAATTCTTGTTCTAATCTCTTAAGGGCATCTCCCATCAGATGTTATGACTGTGCCGAGATAACAGTATCGATTCACTTGTTTAAGAATATGCTCCATCTACTCGTATATCACATTGTGGTATTTCCTTCTTCCCAGTGACGACCATAATCTGTGTCTTCTTAATATTCTAACCCTAGTTGTTCACTGTGTGCAACAACCGCATCTACTAAATTTTGCAGGTCCTGTTCATTGTCTGCAATCAAGACTGTATCATCTGCATATCTAATGTTATTGATGTATCGTCCCCCAATGTTGATTCCTTCCATATCTTCTATATTTCTAAATATATTTTCACTGTACAGGGAAAAAAGATCTGGAGACATTACACATCCCTGTCTCACACCTCTTTTAATAGGCTGATATTGACCTACATCGTTATCAATTCTGATGACAGATTGTTGTTTCAAATATATGGTTTTTACAAGTCTAAGCTCTTTTCCATCAATTTGTAGAACTTCAAGCATCCTTATCATGCTGACATGTCTCACTTTATCAAAAGCCTTTGTGTAGTCAATAAAGCAAAGATATAGATCCTTGTTTACTTCTATAGAACGCTCAATTACTGTTCTTAGTATATACACAGCATTTACTGTGCCCTTGCCGTCTACACACCCACATTGTTCTTCTCCTATTTCGGGTTGTATTTTCTTCCTAACTCTTTGCATGATAATTCTCAGCAGAATCATTGTGATGTGGCTCATTATACTAATTGTTCTATGTTGATCGCATTCTATGGCTCCTGATTTCTTCGGGATTGCAATAAATATAGAATTACATAATTCAGGAGGTATATCCCTAGTATCGTATATTGCGTTCAGCAGCCTGGTGACTTGGTCAATTTCATATTCTTCTAAGGCATTGATCATTTCTACTGTGATGTTACCTTACCCGGGGTCTTGCCAGTTTTCATATGGTTAAGAGCATTCTGAACTTCTGTCTTCAAAATTGCTGGTCCTTCATTACTATTCCGATGATTATATTGTTCTTCTCTTGTATCATCATAAAGGTCTTTCACATAATATGACCACGCATGTAAAATCTGATCTTTTTCTATTATGATTTTGCCATCTTTTGTTTTTAGGCAACCCGTTGATGTGTGTGTTCTTTTGTTAGTGATGTCATTAATTCCTTTGTGCATTAATTTGGTATTCCGGGTGTTATGTTGATGTTCAATTTCCTTGCAATTTTCCTTAAGCCATGTTTCTTTAGCCTCTTTGCATAGCTTCCTAATTTTCCTGTGAATCTCTTCATATTTTTCCTTGTTATTTCTTCTTACTTCCATGAGTTTTAAGATGTTTCCGTCATCCATTTCTTGAGTCCTATTATCTTTATTTTTGGGATGGTTGTTTCTGCAGCTTGGTTGACTGATTTCTTTAAAATTTCCCATTGGTCACTGACGTCTTGAAATAATATTTCCATATCGGACAATGCATCGAATCTGTTCTTTACCTCTACGTTGAATTTATCTTTTATTTCCTCACTCTTCAGTGCTTGTAGATCAAATTTTGTGTTTCTTGGTGAATATTTGACTTTCTTTAATTTTATATGTAAATTGCTTAAGATTAATCTATGGTCGCTGTAGCAGTCTGCGCTTGGTATAGTTTTTGCGACTTTTAAGGCATTTCGAAATCTTCTGTTGATGAGGATGTAATCAATCTGATTTCTGACCTTATGATCAGGACTCCTCCATGTCCATAATCTCCTTGGGTGCTGTTGAAACCAGGTGTTTCCAATAATCAAATCTTGCTCTTTTGCCCACTGTACTAGTCTGCAACCTCTTTCATTCTGTTCCCCTAGTCCATACTTGCCTACTATGCATCCGTCCTGTTGATTTCCAACTTTGGCATTCAAGTCACCCATTATGATATTTACTTCAGAATTCTTGCATTTCTTGAAGGCTTTCTCTAAATCATTATAAAATTCATCAATGCTGTCATCACTACTGTCTGCTGTTGGTGCATAAACTTGTATGACGTTGACATCAAAAGGTCTTCCACTCAACTTCACCAGTAACACTCTGTCTGATACAGTCCAATATCCTTTGATCGATTTTGCTCTCTCTGTATCCATTATAATTGCTACTCCTCGCTGTTGTTTCTCTCCACCAGAATAGATTATTCTATATTCCTCAGATGTCATAATGCCCATTCCTGTCCATCTGGTCTCACATACACCTAAGAGGTTAATATTTAATCTTCTCATTTCAGTCTTAATGTTATCAAATTTTCCAACCCCACTCATAGTTCTAACGTTCCAAGTTTCTACTTTCAATGTTGATATTCTTTTGCACTCAGTCGCTTGATGACTGTCTGGAGTCACCTGGTGCACATGACTACTCCTACCGGCGAGGCTGCTCCTATGGAGCACCTATTTACGCCGTTTCTCTGATTATCGATAAGACTGCATGGAGTACATGATATTCTTGGCATCTGTAAAGAAGGTAGTTTGCCATTGCCTTACTTCCTAGCATTGGCCATACTGGTCGATGACCGTAGCCATTGTCTCCCAAAAACGAGATCCTCTGCCTACCGTCGTGAAACTGGAGACCATAACCTACAACTATCTGTCGGCTGCTCTTCAACTTCATCCACCACCTGCATCCATGGCTTCACGTACCCCTGATCGGGGGGGGGGGGGGCTAAACGGGTACTCCACCTTGCCCAAGGGTGTCCCGTAGGCTAGCGGAGGGAAGGAGGCACCTTACCTCTCCTTTGATAGGGAATACCCCTATCCTGCCACCCAAACATTTACATAAAAAGTGGTAAATGTAAATTGAGCAGAAACATTCTAGAAACACGACCGTGCGGTAGATTTTCTCAGTATGATGAAAGTCTTCGAAATGCCACACCTTACATGTGTTTTTTTTCTTTAAAAATGCCGCCCCCTTATGAAAGCCCCTTACGGTGCCGCCTGATGCGGCTGCCTCTCTGTATAGTACGGCACGGCCCGATCTAGAACAATCAGTGTACTGTGAAGTTTAGTAAAATATTTTGCAATTATAAATACGCGGGCGAGTCAATAAGTAAGTCACACAGTTCTGTGGGATGGTAGGTAAATGTAGTTGGTGTTTTCTACAGGTGTCATTTGGTGACAGCAACATCGAACTTTAAATTCCCGTTCGTCAGGTGGCGTTAAGTGTCTCATGCGCATGCGCAGCGCATAAAGAAAATGGCGACTGTACTTACGGAGTGTAAAACCAAAGAGCAACGTGCTGTTGTGTGTTTTCTGTGGACAAAAGGACTGCCTGCAAAAGACATTCATAAGGAAATGCTTCCGGTCTATGCTGACAAATGTTTGTCCCGTAAAGCGGTGTATAGCTGGGTAGAAAATCTTTTCTGAAGGACGCTCTAAAATTGTTGATGAAATCTGATCTGGTCGTCCTGTTGAGATTGCAACAGAAGCATCCGTGCAGCGGCTGGAGGAGATGATTATAGGTGACAGGCGAGTAACGATAGACTCTGTAGCATCTGCAATAGGTACTCACATTGTTCAGCATACAGCATAATGCATGATGGATTGAAATTTAAGAAAGTGTGCTCAAGGTGGGTACCCAGACAAATGAAGGAGGAACACAAAATGAACCGATTTGGCCTGTCCTTGCATCATCTCTGTCGATACGAAGATGAAGGAGAAGACATGCTGAACAGGATTGTTACTGGGGACGAATCATGGATGCATCACTACCAACCCGAATCAAAGCGTGTTTCAATGCAATGGAAACATCCTTCTTTGCATTGTGTCTAAAAATCCAAGATTATGCCATCAGCAGGGAAGTTTATGCTGACAGTGTTCTGGGATTGTCATGGAGTTTGTTTCCCCACACATATCAATCCATCCAGACTTTAAACCTCGTTTCTTAAATAAATAAAGGAGCACAGAAAATGAGTTTCGTTAGTATCACCATCACACTCACTCATGCATTGTACGTACATCCACTTGCACTCCTTAGATTTCACTCCCGGACCACCATCACATCCCTATTGCTTCTAGATTCCCGCCTTACCTTCCTGTCCCTGTTTCATGTACCACTTCCACTCATTTACCTGGCATCTTCACTGAACAGTAACAATCCCCCACCCTGGTTCCCATGATCCACACACTCTCACGACTGTGGATAAAATAGGACACAGGTGTGACGAAACGAAGCAACATCTGGCTTCGTCGTACTGGGTTCCGCTTTTACTCGTCGCGTCATCAGGGACTTCCCCAGTTATAAATAGATCGGGGAAAGTCGAGGATCCATACTAGCATACTAGCCTAAGTACGGGAGTGCTAATGCAATGGAAGTATGGAAGGACGAATGGAGGTTGAATGAGGCACGGGAACAAATGGGATATGGGGACTGAGTGCAAGTTGACGAAGTATATGACTGGCAAACCAGGCCAGCAATGAAGTTCGGCCAGGGCCCAAAGCTAATCCATTTGGGAAGGGGCCAGAACTGGAGTGGTAGCCTTTGAACATGTAGGTGAGAAAACATGTTTTCACAGGAATGACTTCTTGACTCTAAGTAAGAGTAAAGCAAGAGGTATTTCGCTACAGGGTGGGAAGGATTCTCCACCAGCGAAATGGACAGTGTACATAGTTACGTGGTCAGGTATTATTACTGTATCCCAAGCAGTATTACGGTGATCACTATTGTTATATGTATGATGTAATGGTGGGGTCCAGGGACTCCTCTCCTTGATATTTAGTTCTTATGAATATTAGAACTAGTGCAGCTATTTAATTTAGCAACAGCAACTATGAGAATAGGGGTATGTGAGACATATGAGCAGACTCGACATTCTCGGTACTTAATCTGTCCGACGGGCTGTTCTTGGGCCACTGGACATTGGACTGATACCCATGCTTTGACACTACTCAACATAGAGATGATACCCTAATTAGATGAATACCTAATTAGCCGTACTGATGGTTGAGTATGTCATGATTTGATGCACGTGGTCCAATGGTGGGGCCGAATACTCTCACTTGCCGCTATTCTTTTCAGGTGCTGCCTGTTTATGAGCCAGGATGCCTGTTTTTCTGCAAACAACTGCGTCGATAAGGGCGAGTGATTGATATATACACCTACCACGCCAGACTGTACAACATCATGCTACAGGGTGACACATCACGCTTGAATCAGATCCACCTGAGGCAGTACTTTGTTGGACAGGTTTGTGTACATCATCGACTGTTGATTAACCACTACGTCTTAAGGTAATCTGTTCACCCACCTGAGCAATCATGCCTGGTTATGACAATAAAGTGCAATAATGTGGACAAGTGATGGTATGCTCACGACAGAGAGACTTACCAAGTTGGGGTAGAGTCACAGCTCTGGGAGCCCATCAGTTCCACTGACTTTGTGGTTATCCGCCTAATCGTCGGAAATACCAGGCAGATTGGCACGAATGTATGTGCTGTAACAACGTCTGCAAGTGTGCCCGGTCAACACTAGACCCACACAAGTTGGGCGTCTCACCGTTACGAATACTTTTCAGGTAGACAAGGGTCAACTCATCCCTGACCTAAGGATCCAAGCTCTTGGGACGGAGTGGTCTCCAAGGTTCCAGTCAACAGAACTGGGAGGGAGCCGGGTGAGTGCCGGACCGACTAGACGGAACATCTACAACAAATCTGCATCTCAGCCGATGATGAATCTGGTTTCATCTCTGATTCTGTCTCTACTCTATTCTCTATATTTGTAAATACATTATATTCTATCAGGGTGTTCAATTCCTACCTGTTTCTCTAGGGTAGAATAAACTTTGTTTATTTTGACAAGTTCTTTTCTACAGTTATTGAATGTGGTTTCGGACGATGCCTAAGAGTTCATGGTCCACAAGGGAGGGTAGTTAGTGGAGGTCTAGGATCTGTGAGGCTCAAGTAGACTTATAATAACAAATTGGGGTCAGCAGTAGAGTTTCAGTGTATCTACCTGTCCAGCCCCTGGGGTCAGCATACACGATAGTGGTAGGGGTACCTCGGGGCTTGTGTTCATTCCCAATAACCGAGGCCATCCCGATACAACAGGTAACATTCGTGTTAGTATTATAAAAAGGATACTAAATAATAAACAGCCCACTGTCACTGAAATAAATAATAACAACAAGTGACATAAAATTATATGTCATGTATGGGAACAGGATTGGGCAGGGCAATTATTATGTTCGTCGGCATAAATATTTGTTAATTTATGAGAACACGGAGAACGATTATCGTCTTCTGTATTAGTAATTGCTCAGTAATGAAATATCTTGATTTATGTATGTGTGTAGGGTATGAATTTGGAAAAAAAAAATAACATATAATACATTGTGAGATGGTGATAAATGCATGGACATATGGTCGGTTTGGTTCGTTTTTTACCTTTTCTCGCTCGCTCTGATCTCAAGCGTTGTCGATACACACTACTTCCATTAATGTTCGACTTAATTTTCCTTGTGGATTAGATTTTACATATTATTAGTGTTCCTTGACATCAAGCGAACCCACTGCGACTTCACAGGTACTTGTAATTTACATCCCCAAGCCAAGGACGACATTGCTTGGCTAGCAAATCCATTACATGGAAAGTCTGAATCAAAACCTCATTGTGTGGGCGTCATCAAAATTTGGAAAAGCGTCCCATTGGCACGAAATGGAATATTGCTCAGATAGCAAATCCATTACTTGAATAGTCCGAATCGAAAGCTCACTGTGTGGCTGTCATCTGCAGACTGCATTCTTCTGGTTTCCGAAGGAACAACCTGTGGTGACTGGAAGGCAATATATACGGAAGTGAGGCTAAGCAGCCATGTGCAGGACGTGACGATCCCTTGGGTGAGCCCTGTACCAGAGCACTATGCGTCGGCTCTGCAATAAATGAAGCCTCCTTGAATGTCCATGGTCTGCCCCTGCCTTCCATTGAGGGCTGACCGGGATGTCTTCGGCTGTTCTAAATGGGTCAGCTGGCATTTGGGGTAACACCACAACAGTGAGAGTCAAACATCCTACGAAACCCCGGGAAGGTTAACCCGGTCAACAAATGCCCACAGAAGTTGAATGTGTCAGTCTAACGACGCAAAAACGCAGCTCTGCTGTAAACAGGCACAACGCAATCATGGCCGAAAAAACTCTCTGGATGAACGCAGAAGAAGAACAAAAAATACTAGAACATATTGAGACAACTGGAATAATTTGTGGAAATTAAGATAGAAGAAGACAGCGAGAGAAAATGTTTGCCAGCTTTGTTTCAAGGCATTGAAAGATGCCAGCAAACAAATTGAGATATGCCGTTGAAGATCGAAAGAATTCGAGAAGTATGATCGGCCACAGCGATGACGAAGATAGGCAATAATGCTTGTAAGAGTAAAAGTACACATTGTTTGCAATATATTTATAATTGCAAAATATTTGACTAAACTTCAATACACTGTTGTTTCTAGGCAGGGTCGTGCCGTGCTATGATATAGAGAAGCAGCCGCATCAAGCGACACCGTAAAGGGGTTTCGTAAGGGGCGGCATTTTTAAAGGGAAAAAAAAACACATTTAAGGGGCGGCATATCGAAGACTTGCATCATACTGAGAAAATCTACCGCACGGTCGTGTTTCTAAAATTTTTCTGCTTAAATTACATGTACCACTTTTTATGTGGATGTTTTCATTCGTTTCTTTTTTTTTTTTATCGTATTGTTTCGTAAGACAGAGCAGCACCATCTTTTACACAACCTTATAAACTTCCGTTGACGCCTTATCACTTCCTTTACCATTTGATTTGTTTACCTCAGACCAGAGAAGTTGTTGTGAACACACTTTAATTCTGCCCAAAAATGGTTCGTATCTTTCAAGATATTTATTTATTTACTTTTTTAATGTTTATATTTTACCAGATTTATGCAGATTAAAATATATATTAATATTTATTTAATTTCAGTGTGGAATGTATTTATTAATGTTAATAATAATAATGTTATTGTTAGCAATTTTGGTCAATATAATTAATTATAATATTTAAAAGATATGCTGATATGTTTTTTACTTACGAAATCCTACCAGTTAGATAGTGATTGACAAGACGAATTCAACGGTATCTCAACGAAGAGTATACGTTAATTCTAAGTTATTAGTAATACATTAGACAGTCAAATTTTTTTTGGGGCATGTTATGAATAAGAAGAAATGAATTGGAGAACTTGACTTGGTGACAACTGGCAAGATAGAAGGGAGGAGACCAAGGGGGAGACCGAGCAGTAAATACCTGGATGGCTTGGCCACGTGGCAGGGTCCAGACAGGAACAATAACATGGAGCTGATCCATGACTCTGGTGATCGAGTGAGATGGCAGAACATGACCGCCCACGCTTACCGGCGTGGCAGATAGATACTATGGATGGATGGAAATAATTATATGTATAATAATTAATATTATTAAAATTAATTAGTATAATTAAGTCAAAATAGATTCTTGCTGAAATGTGACTAGACTTGTGGTCTAAAGGGCTGTCCTTCGTTAGTTAATATGGTATTCTTTTATATTTAGTTATTGAAACCATGCTGCCGCTGTTTGTGAAAAGTAGTAGTAGCATTTTTAGTCAATATTAACAATTTTGGTTTTTACTTATGAAATGAAACCATCGCATCACAGTTGGATACGTCTTGACATGACAGATCCAAAGGTATCTCAGGGAAGACAATGTCAATTCTAAGCAGAGTTTTAAATGTCGTGATCTACAACCAGGAAGTGCAAAGGAATCTGAGCAAAATAGCAGTTCTGCTGGCAGCCCAGTAAATTGGGAGCTAAGAACATTACATTTTGCTTTGATTGATTGATTTAGGAATCGACATCACAGCATTTGGGGCATTCCCATAAGTGCTCTGTCCCCATCCTCAGCAGCCAGCGAAGAGTTCCATCACTAATAGTACCAGTAGCAATCTGATTATAAGTCCGTCTCGCATTTCCTCTGAGCGTTGAGCATCGGCCAGATCCCCTCGTCACTCCTCGCTGTCTCATTCTTGCCAGACCATGGTAATCCATTTGCTCCTCCGTGGTGTGCACGTGCTCCCACAAGGCCGCAACCACGTCTGCCTTGTCATGTATCAATACTCCACCAAGTTCTGCAGAGCCAGCCAATCTGTCCGCCTGTTCATTTCCTAGCACACCGGCATGCCCCGGAGAAAAGATCCAGGCGATGCTTGTCAACCATGACCTCAGAAGCGAAGCAAGCCACTCCGCACAAAGCCTGCCCATCCTCACCCTCGTCAGCATGCTTTCTGAGTCAGTTACAATCACGATGTGTGTGTGTGTTATATTCTCCATCCAGCGGAGAGCCACATTGACTGCCTCCACCTCCATTCTTAAGCTGGATGTTGTGGTATCATATGCCAGGCTCTCCTGCCCCAAACATCGACCATTAGCTTTGGCTATGAACCCCCAGCCACTTCTCTCACCTCTTGACACCGAACCATCTGTGTAGATAATCACATCATCCGAGTGAGCATTTTCCTGAATTAGTTGCTGGATTTCCACTTCCGTGGCCCTGCTGGCCACTACCTGCATTCCCGGCTTAATGTGATTATAACTCTGCACAAGTCTGACTGCTCTGCTGGCACTCTGACCCACTCCTCTCCACGCCTAATTACATTTTTCTTTCTATTACTGTGGCTTGTTTATTTTTTAACAAACCACATCGCAACCATATATTGTTGTTCCCGGGGCGGCAAGTTGGTTAGTCTAATTCCTAGTGATGAAAACTAGAATTACCATTTGAATTCAAAATGACAATACATTTTGCGGCAAATAAATCCTGATGAGAGTTCTACTTAGTACAAATTGAGATCACGAGAACTGTTTTTCCTTTGTATTCATTTCATTTCCCTTATATGTAAAAATATATAATATATATTTTAGACTGTTAAATCATGTTTACAATTTCGATAGCCATGTGGAAGCTGGTTGCAGGTCTATTGACTGCTTTGCCATGTCCCAAGGGCCCATCCAGGCTGTCAGAACCAAGACTTACTTTGACTAGATTCCATCATCCGCATCATCTCTGCCTCTCTTTGGCATATTAGGTCGCACATGTAACAGCATCTCTGTCATTGCATCTGTTCTCTAGTGTCGGATATAGAGATGGCTATTTGCTGCATATTTGCCATGTTTCTCATTTCTGGAATGTGGCACACTAGCCACTACTCTCTCTGTGATTGAAGACTGGTTTGCCCTTGAACTTATTTGACATTGAAAATGGGTTGCTCGGTTCGTCTTTGAATTTCTCACTGGTCTTTGGCTTGGCTCCTGCTTGCGACTTCTCTACGTTCTTTTGCGTGGTTTCTGCTTGCAGCTAATCTGTGGTTTTTGCATGGCTTTTGCTTGTTTCTTTTGGTATTGTTCCCTTTCGACTTTCAGCAGTTCTGTCTGTCTTGATGACTTTTATGACTTCTTTATTTTCCCTCTTCATCTCGGCCATGCTCTCCATCTCTTGTTGGATGCTGTGCTGGATTTCTTTCATGTCCACCAGCAGTTTGTTGTTGCTGGTTGGAGTTGGCGTCAGCAGTGCCTTGACTTGCTTCTTCAACTCGTCAATCTGGTTTTGTAGCTGTGATTTTTTGGCTTGTGAGATGCCTGTTGCTGTTTCACATCTCTGCAGTGCTTCCTTGTATGGTTTCTTTGTAGTTATGACAGTCTTTAAGACACCTCTATGTCTTTGGATATTCGGGCAGCCCAGATATCTTGCACCATGCTTGCCACAGCAGTTGGCACACTTTCTGTTATTGCTGGGTGCTCATAAGTCCTTATACTGTTTGGTCAGCAGACATTCCTTGAATGCATGGTGTTCGGCGCAGTATCGACAGATCTCTGTCTTGCTGTGGCATGTTGTTCTGCTATAGCCGGCTCTCTGGCATCTTGAACATTGAGTGAGTCTCGGAATGAATCTTTCAGGCTGTGCTGTCTTGTTTATCAATACCTAGCATGGTATCTCGCTTCCCTCAGTTGTTACCACCGCTAGAGTAGTAGGTATCCTTGAGTATGTCAGAATCCGCTCCGCCTTCAAGATTCAAATATGGAGATTCTCCCATTATAGCTGCTTCAGGATATGTTCATCTGTCAGCTCCACTTGGATATGTTTTATCACACGTCTGTGAGTCAGTGTTTCAGGCTCTGGCATCATTCTCCTCGCTCTTCTTCCCAGCTGTCTTGACTCTTGTCCGTGGATAAGTCTCCCTCTTGGTAGCTTCATTTAAGTTTACTATAGGTTTAGGTTCTTTGCTGCAGCTCACAGGCAGGTTCTCTTCTTTCATCATCTTTAAGGTATTGGCAGATTCCACACTGCTTATTTTGTAAGTCTGGTATCTACTGGTATTTTTCTTGCCGCGTGCCATTTTCCTCCCCCATGTCAGGTTTCTTGAACAGTTCAGGTGAGTTGTTCTCGATAGCGCTCCGCAAGTGCGAATGCAATGCTTTTTTTCGTGGGACAGTGATGGACATTTTGTGTGATATTCACTTGTACAGAAATTAAGAAATAATGAGGATGACACTTTGCCATGAAGTTGAAGCCGTGAATAATGACTCCATCCATCCATCATGTGCCATGCCGGTAAGTGTGGGCGGTCATGTTTTGCCATCTCACTCGATCACCAGAGCATTACACTCGATCACCAGAGTCATGGATCAGCTCCGTGTTTCTGTCTCACCATGCCACGAGGCCAAGCCATCTAGGTATTTACTTCTCGGTCTTCCACTTGGTCTGTTCCCTTCGATCTTGCCAGTCCCTCTAATCACTTTACCATCTTCATTTGTTTCTTGAAGGACTTGTTCATTGGTCTTCCTGGCTGTCCATGCTATTCTTTGCATTTTCCTCAGAATCCACATTTCTACAGCCATCGGATGTTTTCAGCTTGACTGCTCATTGTCCATGCTTCACATCCATATAAAAGTACAGGTTCTATGTAGCACCTCAATGCTCCTGTTCTCGTTTCAATTGACGTCTTTATTGGTCAGTATGTTTTTCATCTTGCTAAAGGCTACTTTTGCCATGGCGATTCTTGTTCTAATCTCTTCAAGGCATCTCCCATCTGATGTTATTACTATTCCGAGATAATTGTATCTATTCACTTGTTGAAGAATATTTCCATTTACTTGTATATTACATTGTGGTATTTCGTTCTTCCTAGTGACAACTATAATCTGTGTCTTTTTACAATTTAATTCTAACCCTAGTTGTTCACTGGTGTAACAACCGCATCTACTTAATGTGTTGCAGGTCCTGTTCATTGTTTGCAATCAAGACTGTATCATCTGCATATCTAATATTATTGATGCATTGTCCCCCAATGTTGATTCCTTCCATATCTTCAATATTTCTGACAATACTTTCACTGTACATGGAAAACAGATCTGGAGACATTACCCATCTGTCTTACACCTCTTTTAATAGGCTGATATTGGCCTACTTCATTATCAACTCTTATGGCAGCTTGTTGTTTCCAATATATGTTTTTTACAAGTCTAAGGTCTTTTCCATCAATTTGTAGATCTTCAAGCATCCTTATCATGTCAACATGTCTCACTTTATCGAAAGCCTTTGTGTCGTCAATAAAGCAAAGGTGTAGATCTTTGTTTACTTCTATAGAACGTTTGATTATGGTTCTCAGTATATACACAGCATTTACTGTACCTGTGCCTTCTACAAACCCACATTGTTCTTCTATTTCAGGTTGTATTTTCCTCCTAACTCTTTGTATGATGATTCTTAGCAAAATCTTCGTTATGTGACTCATTATACTAATTGTTTGATGTTGATTACATTCCAAGGCTCCTGATTTCTTTGGGATTGCAATAAATACAGAATTACATAATTCACGAGGTATATTTCCAGTATCACATATTGTATTAAGCAGACTGATAACTTTATCTATTCCATATTCTTCTAAAGCGTTAATCATTTCTGTTGTGACGCTGTCTGAACCGGGGGTCTTTCCAGATTTCATATGGTTAAGAGCATTCTGAACCTCCATCTTCAAAATTGCTGGTCCTTCATTATTATTTTGAACATCATACTGTTCGTCTCTGTTATCGTCTTAAAGGTTTTTCATGTAATCTGACCATACATGTAAGATCTGATCTTTTTCTATTATGACTCTTCCATCTTTTGTCTTTAGGCAGCCTGCTGATGTACGTGTTCTTTGATTAGTAAGCTCCTGAATTCTTTTGTGCATTAGTTTTGCATTTTTACTGTTGTGTTGTTTTTCAATTTGTCTGTAATTTTTCTCATGCCATGTTTCTTTTGCCTCCTTACATAAGGTTCTGACTTTTCTGTGAATTTCTTCATATTTGGCAGAATTATTTTTGTTCTGTGTTCTTGTTTCCATTAGTTGTAAAATTTCGTCAGTCATCCATGTCTTACGGCCCACTTTCTTTAATTTTGGAATAGTTTTTTCTGCTGCACAACTGATTAAATTCTTCAGCATTTCCCCATGATCATCTACATCTTGAATTAGGATCTCTAGATCAGACAATAAATCAAATTTGTTCTTCTATGTTAAAATTATCTTGCCGGGAAGGTTAACCCAGTCAACAAATGCCCGCAGAAGTCTGCCTAACAGCGCAAGAACGCAGCTCTGATGTAAACAGGCACAACACAATCGCGTCCGAAAAAAACTTAGGATGGACGCAGAAAAAGAAGAAGAAATTATCTTGTGTTTCTTTGTTAGTTTTCAGTTTGCACAAGTCACATTTAGAGTTTTCTGATGTATACTTGACTTTCTTTAACTTTACCCTCAATGTGCCTATAATGACTAATAATGATTAATTTGATACAGGAGGTAAAGGAAAAATGTGGGTAGATCATACCTTGGGAAAACCTATCTAGTATAACCACACTTTGTCTTTAACCTAATGCGTATGAAATAGTGAGAGATCTAATGAAGAGAATAAAAGATAAATAATCTTGGGTGACCATGTTTGTGAAATAATCCAGTCACATGGCATCTATAAGAATATTTACATTTTGTTGCATTTCTTCAGATGAAGGATCTGTGCAAGAAGTCCCATGCTGCCATCAGAGCTGACCCAGAAGCCATGACTGCAGTCAAGAAAGAGGTGGAGAAGAAGAGGTATGTCGTGAATGTCACAAGGTTATGACAGACAGAAGTGGCTGTGGTTGTGTCTAGTGGTATGTCTGTATGAACACTCTGCAGGTTTACTTAGGCACAGCTATTGACACTGGATAACACCGTTTTCACGCACATAATTTTATTCATTATGAAGATACATGATGAAAAACCATTTCCATAAGTAATCTCGGTACAGGTACATCAACAAAACTGTCTTTGATCGGCCTGGTGATATGACTTAATTGACTCTATTTCCCATACCCCAACTCTAAATGCCTGGCTGAGATTCCTTCTTCAGCCCGAACTCCGAATAACTGCCTAATTTCCTGAACATAGCCCACACACCGAATAACTGCCTAATTTCCTGAACATAGCCCACACACTGAATAACTGGCTAGTTTTTCCTCAACATAGCCCACACACTTATTAACTCACTAAGCCTCTGAACTCCCCTTGTCTGCCTAAGAATCCCTCGCTTAGCCTCAGACTCAACTCCTTGAAAGCCACCAGGTGAAGCTCTCCCTAACTCCACCACAACTCAACTGATCATAATTTGCCCAGATTTGTGTCTTTATTCCCTCTAGCTGGACCTCCCAAGAAATGTCATTTAACCCCTGATCCACTTATCAGTTCCCATGAAAATTACATTTAGAATTTTCTTTTGTTTCTTCGTAGACTGGCACGATTCACCTTCCCACAGGTGATTTTAATCTAGACAAGTATGTGATATACTAACCAGTTGTTTAGGGGCTTCCCCCATTAGCTGACGATTTATATTGATGTGTACGTGCTGTAACCATCACTTTTCTGGGATTACTCCAGTTTGTTGAAGATTGTGATTAACCCTCCTGGGCCTCACATCTGCACATTGTTTTGTTGCTTTTCACATTCTTAGCTCGTACATCAGCCCTATCTTGGCATCTATCACGCATGTTATAGTGAAATTAATTTTGTTGTTACCTCACAATTTCATTCATACATTCAGTAGCATGTCCGTTGCTAAACCTTGCTCCCATAACAACCTTCAGGAAACCTATCAATCATAAGCAAGATGTCCCGCATCTGATACCCCCATCTGGAGATCATCCACCACATCCTGTATCCATCTTCTCTTTGACCTTCCTCTTCCTCTCTTCCCAGGTATATACCCCTCCATTATTGTTCTCTCCAAACTTTCTCACTTCTAGTGACCAAAATATTTCATATTTTCTTTTGTTTTATCGTCTTTAATAGCCAACCTTCTTAAGTTCAATATTCAACTCTTGAAGTATGGATGCATTTGTTCTTTTCTTTATCCAAGATATTCTTAGAACTCGTCTGTAACATTCATATTCAAAGACTATTTATGCGCTGTTCAGTTTGTTTAGTAAGTGTCCAGGTCTCACAGGCGTATGTTGCAATGGGAAAGATGCGTGCTCTTAAAATTCTAAGTTTTGTCGTTCTATCTGTCCCTCTCCACAATTTATTCAGTTGTTTTAGTCTTTGAAGAGCAATAGATACTCGTCTTTTAACTTCTTTCATTGTGTCAGCATTGTTGGTAATTAATGACCCAACTGATCTCCAGCTTTTAAGCGACTTGTTGGTAATTAATGACCCAAGATATTCAAAATTTTCCACCACCTCCAATATTCCTCATTAACATATTTCTTTCTCCATAGTTGTTTTATCTGTATGCATTATCTTTGATTTTGCTATGTTAAGATATAAGTTGTGATTTTTCACTATTCAATTGGGTTGAGGTTATTAGGTTTTCTATACCATTCTGTGTTGTGGATAGCAATACTGCATCATCAGCATATCGAATATCTGGTATGTCATGACCACACATTTACGGCATAAAAATAAAATGTCCGGAAGCAATTTTCTGACATGAGTCTGTGATGTGATAGCGCCAGAAGGAATAGGTGGCCTATGTGTCAGCGACGGGCCCAGGCAGGGACCAGCATCTGACATTACCAGAACAGTTCCCACCGCGTCCTACACATTTACGGCGTGGCAAATATTTTCTCTTGATTATTTATTTTCACAGTTCCAGTGGTGTCAATATTAAGTTTTATAAACAGGATATTGTTACACGTAGACATACATTTGTATTCTTTATTGCTAATGTACGTTATTCTTCTTTTACAGGTGGAACCGTGTGAAACTGTCCAATGCCCAGCGCAAGGCTCGTGTTGCACAGAAAAAGGAGGCATTTTTGAAGTCATTGGAAGCCAGTCGAAGACTCTCAACTGATGTTGTTTGACACATACTTTGGTTCTGTGCCATTAACCTGACTATTTTCTGTGCCATTGAATTGACTATTAAAACTGAGAAATTCACTGCTGTTTTTGTTTAAAACATTTATGCTGTTTGTTTGCTGGCTTGTTTAGGCTACACTCTGTACATTGTATGTTGCTATCTCCATCTCTTGTGGCCATGTGTGGATGTACATTGTATGTTGCTATCTCTATCTCTTTCTTGTGGTTATGTCTGGATGTACATTGTAAGTTGCTTCTCCAATTCTTTCTTGTGGTCATGTCTGGATGTATATTGTCCATTGACATGGAAGTGAATCGGTCAAAACAAGTTTTACCAACAACAGGAACTGCCTGATTTGCTAATTTTCCTCATGTATACAAAGGAAGGTTCCAGAATGTTCACAGAATTGGCTGGTTAGGGTCTTATCTCTTGTAGATGCCACTTTTGGGAGAAAATATTGGTGATGCACGGTTATTGGTATACAAATGTTTACACATGAACCACTTTAAGACATTGTTTGCTATTTTGGTGGTCTGTGTGACATCACACTGTTAGGGGAAGTTTATGGGAAAGATCACAGAATAAAATGTTAGTTGGCAAGTAGAAATAAAAACTGAAGAAGCAAGAAGTGAAACGAGTGTGCTTTTTCATTGGATCTTTTCTTTGCCTGCAGCGGAATAAAACTAACACAATGATGTATTACAATGAAAGGGAAATGCTTAACCAAGTTGATCCTTTCAAAAATAGTGGCAGTTGTATCAGATTGAAGAGAACAGACTAGGACAATAAAATGAAAGGCATATTATGTAAAAGTCAGTAATGAAATGGAGAGTACTGAAATATAGTGATATGTAGTGTATCTACTATATATATATAGTGATATATATATGTCTGTGAATGAAAGACATTGAAAACCATTGACAAGACCAGTGGTGAACGGCAGGTCAAGAGCGCATTTTTTAACATTCTAGTTCACTTGTAGTCAAATCAAACAAGTCCACAACAATTAACCTGCTTGAAAAACCCATCCTGGCTCTGTGACTAGGATTTAAAAAGTACAGATAAATAGATCAAATAACCTACATAGCTCAGGGAAAATGGCAAATCGAACAGGAGCCAGGCAGCGATTGGCAATCATGAAGTATTGCTGATGCAAGATGGGGAGCAGATGAAGTCCTCAAAGAATATATAAATATATATCTATTGCTCTTCAAAGAAACAAAACAACTGAATAAATTATGGAGTGGGACATATAGAACTACAAAAATTAGATTTTTAAGAGCATGCATCTTTCTCATAGCAATATGCGCCTGTGAGACCTGGACACTTAGTAAACAAGCTGAACAGCGCATACATGTCTTGAATTTAAGTGTTCTAAGAATATCTTGGATACAGAAAAGAACAAATGCATCCATACTTCAAGAGCTAAATATTGAAGAAGGTTGGCTATAGACATAAAACAAAATGTCATGAAAGATTGGAGTGAAAAATAATGGGGGATATATGCCTAGGGCCTGCTCCCTGACCCAGGGTTTAGCGACTTTCTCCGTAATCCCATATACTCTCGTGATTAACATGACGACGACGAGAATCGATAGCAGCATCGGCAAACTACTGAGCTTAATCTTGCCAAGAAATCAACAATCAGCTGAAAGATGCTGATGTTGACAGTGATGTCCTGTAAAGGATATGCAAACATTTTATTTATATGCCTGGGAAGAGAGGAAGGCCAAAGAGAAGATGGGTGCAAGATGTGGCAGATGATCTCCAGTTGGGTGTATCGGATGTGGGACATCTTGCTTATGAACTAAACGTTTTCCGTAAGGTTGTTATGTTAGCTAGATTCTGTAAAGGACATGCTAATGTATGTACGTACATATATACCCACACAGGCATCTACTAGAGTGAGGTTACATCTATCTTAGTGAGGTTACATCTACATAAGTGAGGTTACACCTGCTGTAGTGAGGTTACGGTTACATCTAGTGTGGTGAGGTTACATCTACTGGAGTGAGGTTACAACTACCTGGTTGAGGTTACACCTACCGGGGTGAGTTTATATCTACCAGGGTGAATTTATATCTACCAGGGTGATGTTACATCTACTGGTGTGAGGTTACATCTTTGTCAGGAACCCAATATCAACTAACCCAATATATAACAGTGACAGGAGTTAGCGGAGGACAGCTCAGGACAGGCAGCCTAGTGTTACCAAGTACAGGTCAACTACAATCCAGTTGAAGCCCTGTGGTCATCGTGCCACGTTACAACGCACGGGCGACACGAACTGTGAGAAGTGAAGGACTGACCAAACATACCTGTGTCAGGCAGACGGGTTAAGGACGTCGAGATGGACGGACAGAGAGGGTTATGCTTGTGTTTCATGATCGTTGTGAGATGGCTGTAATGAGGGATAGCGTGACTGACTGGTAGATTGAGATGTGCTTGAGCTGAGGCAGTGAAAGAATTATTTTGTATCTATTGTAAAATGTATAATGCATGTATATACGGCTGTGATAATGTACGAGCTGCGCATGATTATGAGCGCAACCTCCAGGAATGTACCAATATAATATATAGATAGGTTCCGTGAATAAAGGATTTATTTCACGCTACAGCGTGTAAGAGTGTAATCATTGAATGTGTGTGATTGTTTCGCCCCTGCTCGGGAGAGCGAGCCGAATTTTAATATAAATGAGTCCATGACAATCTACTGGAGTGAGGTTACTTCTATCGGAGTGAGTTTACATCTACTGGAGTGAGGTTACAACTTCTGGGGTGATTTTTCATCAACCTGGGTGAGGCTGGTGTAGACATTCCAGCAGACTTATCGTCAACAATCATGGTCCCTATACTAATAGTACAATTAGCAGGGACGTTCATTATTATGAATTTGATAGCCAAGCAATTTCCCATCTGGTAGTAACAGACGATTTGCGACCTTCATGCCGGGGACGATTAATGTACTACACCAGAGACATTCAGGATCTTTCCTTAGGTTTGGAGAAACATGCACGCGAAGTTTCGTTTTCCCAAACAGCGCCGATTTTTCGTTTGGTAGACGACATGTTATATCCACGGGAGGAACATAACCTGCGCGAGAATCGGTGGCGGTTCTCGCCACGTTGGTAACTTAGGGGTATGTGAGCCCGTCGCTCATAAAGCAATGGCAAACTCAATCAATCAATCAATCATGTGCCATGCCGGAAAGCGTGGGCGGTCATGACTCGCCATTTCACTCGATCACCAGTGTCGTGGATCAGCTCAGTGTTCCTGTCTCGTCCATGCCATGTGGCCAAGCCATCCAGGTATTTTCCTCTCGGTCTGCCTCTTGGTCTGTTTCCTTCGATCTTGCCAGTTGTCACCAAGTTCTCCAATCCATTTCTTCTCATAACATGTCCAAAAAATTTTGACTGTCTACGTCTAATTTCTCTAATCAGTTTACGATGTTCATTTGTCTCCTGTAGTACTTGGTCATTGGTTTTTCTGTCTCTCCATGGTATTCTTTGCATTTTCCTCAGAAACCACATTTCCACAGCCATCAGATGCTTTTCAGCTTGACTGCTCATTGTCCAAGTTTCAAATCCATACAAAAGAACAGGCTCTATGCAACACCTCAACACTCTTTTTCTCGTTTCAATTGACATCTTTTTATTGGTCAGAATGTTTTTTATCTTGCTAAAGGCTACTTTCGCCATGGCGATTCTTGTTCTAACCTCTTCAAGGCATCTAAGATAATTGTACCGATTCACTTGTTGAAGAATATTCCCATTTACTTGTATATTACACTGTGGTATTTCGTTCTTCCTAGTGACGACCATAACCTGAGTCTTTTTACAATGTAATTCTAACCCCAGTTGCTCACTGTGTACAACAACCGCATCTACTAATTGTTGCAGGTCCTGCGCATTGTCTGCAATTAATATGGCAAACTACTGAGCGTAATCTTGCCAAGAAATCAACAATCAGCTGAAAGATGCTGATATTGACAGCGATGTTCTCTAAAGGATATGCGAGGGAAAAAAAAAAAAAAGAGAAAAAGACGCTACGTGGTTGGTGTTTGAACCATTTCTCATTTAGGATTATTCTCGTTCGGACATTCAAATCTGTCATTTAGTAGGAATTACATTCGGTGGACATTACAATCCTTGTAGAAATGTAGTACAGCATACTTGCGATAGACGTTAGTTGCCACCATTAGTGGGCGGATTGTTGAATGCCAGAATGGTTCCTGATCACATCATCTCTAAAGGCCACCAACCCGAGGCCCCTTGCCAGTAATGGTCATTAATCTGTGATGTACGGCGTGGACGTATGGCAGAAGGGGTTCCGTATACGAGGTGTCCGAGGTGTTGTCTAGGGTCTCCCTCTATACCCATTATGTTTGTTTGCTCGCTCTATTTTTCGTGTGGGCCAGCTTTCCCTATCATCAGTGTCCTTCACCATCATGCGAACCCACCCCGACTTCTGATAATATGCCATTTACGTCCTCAGTTCAAAAACCAGAAGTCAACATTTTATTCTAACTGACTGGTGTAGAGATTGATCCCGCTACCTGGCCATCAACGCACCGGAAGTTTAGGAGTGATCGCGCTTATCCATTCATCCATGCCGACTTCTCTATGCTCATCTCAAGGGGTCCTGAAGTTTCTCCCGTGGCTGTGACGTAAGTCAACGTACGTCATTATCATCACTGCCACCTTGCCATCTTGACAGACGATGGTTTGTTACATTGTGCTTCAAAAAGACATAATAACTACAATCCATGGTGATCGCGCGAATGTGACTGATAAGGCCAATTCGCGTTGTAAATACAAGCCTTAGATTCATACCAGAATACGATCAGCGTTGCCAGTAGTGGGTTGTGCTCAATATTTCAATCTCAAATCCCGAAACCCCCTCTGCTGTGTGTCCACCGTGACGAGGTAGAGGGGCTTGTGCGTCCCAATGACCCCAAGAGCTATGCCGACGGTAGCACAGCTACTGGTAGGGCCACCCATGTCGGACAGGTCAAGGGAGAGGGACCAGACGAAGAGACACACAAACCTGCTGCCTTGTAGGTAGACTGGGGACAGTCAAAGGCTAGGGAAAGCACCCCGAATACATGCTTGTCAAAATCGGATGTACTGAGCCACAGGCTTGACAAAGCAGTGCAACGTAAAACCTGCTGCCTTGTAGGTAGACTGGGGACAGTCAAAGGCTAGGGAAAGCATCCCGAATAAATGCTTGTCGAAATCGGATGTACTGAGCCACAGGCTTGACAAAGCAGTGCAACGTAACTTAATTCATGATGTCACAAATCAAAATTAATCGTTATGGTGCTAATCCCGTGAAGTCCCATCAGGCGGCGATAGTGCCGGGCCCCCTGCCTCGAGGGGGTCCACCCATGACTACTGGTGGTCACCTTCCCCTGTGCGGTGGAGTCAAGGTACAGAGGAGTAGGTTAAGAGCTATTGACCAAATACCCCGGACACTCAACATACTACAGTGGAATGCCGAAGGAGTTTACAAGAAGAAAGACTCCCTAACACAGCGTCTTCATAAAGATAGAATAGATGTGGCATGCATTCAAGAGACACACCTCAACGCCAATCACAAATTCTCAGTCAGAGGATATCAGGCCACACGTTTCGACCGCGAAGGGCACAAAGGAGGAGTTCTAATACTTACACGAAATACAATACCTTGCAGCGAAGTATCTGTGATCTCTGACAACCAAACGGAAATTATAGGTGTTGATATAATGATAAAGGACGTGAAAATAAGAATCTACAATCTGTATAGCCCAGCAGATAAGGGCCTTACACTCTCAAACATGAAAATAACTGACACAAACTGCATTATTGTCGGAGACTTTAATAGCAGTTCAGAAAGATGGGGATACCCAGATACTGACAAAAGAGGAGATGAATTGGAGGACTGCGAAATAGACTCAAATCTCCATCTACTCAACAAAGCGGATGACACACCGAGCTTCTACTCCAGAAGATGGCTTACCACTTCTACTCCAGACTTAGCTTTCTGCACAGGAGACATCCTCCACAAAATCGATCGCCATGTGCTGGACCAATTAGCAGGTAGTGACCACAGACCAATCAAGCTTGTAATGAATATGGAGTATGTTCCACAGGAGCAAAAGCCCTTGCCCCGCTGGAATTACAAACGAGCAGATTGGGACAGATTTGCCATACTAACAGACAAATATTGTGAAAACATAAATACACGATATGGCAACATAAAGCAAATGGTGGAAAGTCTAAACAGAGCGATAATACAGGCAGCCACTGAGTCCATTCCAAGAGGAGCGAGGAAAAATTACAAACCATACTGGACTGAAGAACTACAAAGTTTGGAGGACAAAGTTGAAGATGCCAGGAAGACAGCAGAGAGAGAACAAACAATTGAAGCGAATATCTCTCTCAAAGCCATCTCAGCAAAATATAAAAGAACAGTAAATCAAACAACAAGAGATTGTTGGAGGGAAAAAACAGAAAACCTGAATTTTGACAGGGATGGAAACAAACTATGGAAACTAGTGAAAGCCATGAACAATGAAGGACCTAGAAACAAACAAATAACAATTAAACAAGGAAATGCCTTGCTTACAGGAAAAAAGGCTGCAAATGCACTAATGGAACACTATGCAAATGCAAACCACATTGATATTACAACCGAACAGAAGAAAGCAATCAAAGACAAACAGATACATCATAGAAATACAGAGACAGCAGCAGAATATATGATGGCAAATCTAACAATGGAAGAAATGGAAGAGGCAATGAATACCCTAAAAAAGAAGAAATCGCCAGGAAAGGATGGAATCACAAATGAAATGCTAATAGGAATAGGCACCAAGGCAAAGAAGAAACTACTAGCAGTCCTAAATAACAGCTGGAAGAGAGGAATAGTCCCACAGGCATGGAAGGAAGCTATACTAATACCAGTCCCAAAGAAAGGAAAAGACCTGGAAGAACCAAATGGCTATCGACCTATCAGTCTACTTAGCTGTGTAGGAAAATTAATGGAACGCATTATCAATGGCAGGCTAACATGGCATCTGGAAGAAAACAAACTCTTAACACCACACCAAGCAGGATTAAGAAAGTACAGATCCACTGAAGATCAAATAACCTATATAGCTCAGGAAATAGAGGATGCCTTCCAAGAGAAAAAGCACACACTAGCAGTCTGGATAGATGTAGAAAAAAGCATTTGATAAAGTATGGAAGGAAGGACTGAAAGTAAAACTGCAAAACATGCATGTTTGTGGAAAAATGTATAAATGGATCAGCCACTACCTTGAGAATAGAACTGCCAGGACAAAAGTACAAGGACAAACAAGCAAAATGATGCTGCTGGAGCAAGGTGTCCCCCAAGGAGGAGTTCTTTCACCAACATTATTCCTAGCATATATAAATGACATCACAGAAAATTTTCCAGCCAGAGTACACACATCCTCCTTTGCAGATGACCTAGCCATATGGTCATCTGAAGAATATATTAGTACAGCTAACAGCAGAATACAGCAAGCCTTATTAGCGCTAGAGGACTGGTCAAAATCATGGCTAGTGAAGATAAGTGAGGAGAAAACAACATGCACAGTGTTCTCCCTCTCAAATAAAACTCAGCAACCTAAGCTGGTATTGAAAGGACAAATATTGCGCCATGAAGAATATCCAAACTATCTAGGAGTCACCTTTGATCGTCGCCTGACATGGAAGACACAGGTTGAGAAAAATCGAACAAGAGCAAGGCAGAGAATGGCAATCATGAAAAAGCTTGCTGGTACAACGTGGGGAGCAGATGAGAAAGTTCTCAAGAAGTTATATACTGGACGGGTGAGGCCAGTACTGGAATATGGCATTGCAGCTTGGGCAACTGCAGCTAAGTCAAACTTTAACAAAATAAGTAGAGTCCAAAACCAAGGAATGCGAATCATAACTGGAAGCCTGAAGACAACGCCTATTAATGAACTAGAAAAGATCACTTGTTTACAACCAATGCAGGATAGAAGAGATAGCAGAGCCCAGCAACAAGCAGAAAAATTTAGAAGATTAACAGACCACCCTATGTACAACAGATTTAATGGTTTTGGAAAGGGAAGACTGAAGCGTAGCAACTTTGTAGAAACTGCAAAACGAAAGATTAGGGCAGATCCCATACTTAACATATCAACAGTCAAGCCCATACACAATGCACACAAGTTCCCAGCTTGGAGACAGCAGCAACTGCCTGAGATGATAGAAAACATTCCTGGTATTGAGAAAAAGTACACTCAGCATGAAACCGAAAGAAGAGAAATAACCCTAAACTACATAAAAGAACATTACCCAAGCAGGCATTGGACCCATGCATATACAGATGGATCAGCCAAAAATTCAATAGAGAATGGAGGAGGAGGAATTCTCCTAAATTTAAAAAATGGAGTGAAAAAAACACATTCAATGGCAACTGGAAAATTTTCAAGTAACTTCAAAGCGGAGGTAGAGGCTTTGAAAATAAAGAGAAGCAAATAGCTATCTTCACAGATACAAAGTCAGCTGTCTCAATACTGAAGAGCAATAACAGCACAGAACTAACTGACCTAAGAGCAGCACTCCATGGTCTATGTGTCACCGCCTCACCTTTATAGATATTAATTAAAGGGCTGCAACTCCCGCCCAAGGGATAGAAGTGAGTCACTCGAGGCCCGAGTAATCTAGAGCCTTCTCGAAGGACTGGTCATTGAGTCCATGGTTCCGTGGACACTGATGTGGCCCGCCTATTGCGGGGTCCACGAGGAACTCGGACAGAGTTACCACCCGTGTCGGAATGGGACGCGTGTGGACCGGCAGAGGACAGACGGACTTCAGAGAGACAACAGGGCCTGCCTTAGAGGGACTCAATAGATATCAATAGATATATAGACATAGGCTAGATAGTTTGCTAGACTGTTGTATGATAACTATGTGTTTGATGTTAACTATCTGTGATATGTAATACAGCATCGAGCGAAGCCATCCTTGAGTGAATTTTCAAGAGCGTGTGTGGTTCTCAATCAAAAGTCTGTGTTTACGTTTTTTCAACATGGCGAAACAACGTGTGTTTTCCGAACGATCAGCAGTCAACATACCGAAGCGGCGTGGTAGCCGCGCAGGGAAAAAGAAGCCAGGTAAGCGCGGTGGCTTGAGACGTTTTAGACTCAAGTGTCACCGTCTAGGACTCAGGAACATCCGTATTCTATATTGGAACTGTGCCAGTGTAAAACAACGGGGCTCTATTTTAGAAACCCTAGTTTACAGGAACGACATTGTAGCACTCCAGGAGACGAGACTGGGCGATCAGCTACCCCGAATTGCCGGCTTCAAATGTTTCTATAACAGACGACATCTGGGAACGGCGATTCTCGTTCGCGACAGCATGGTGGCGTCAGAGCTAGACATGTCCAGTTGGAACAGTGACGATATACAAATACAGGCGTTGAGAGTTCATTACAGTATACCATTCGTGTTGGTTAATGTTTATGCCCGCAATGCGAGTGTGGACGCCCAGAAGTGGCAGTGCTTAAGTGGCATATTAGGCCACGAGAGAAATGTTATTTTCTGTGGTGACTTCAACGCTAAAGGCAGATCATGGGGAAACACTTCCTCCAATACACAAGGGGAGGAGCTCGAGACTGCACTGGAAACCATCGACCTGGTTTGTATCAACAGTGGCTGTGTCACCAGGACAGCAAGCCGTCCAGGCGATGAGGACAGTGCTATTGATCTGGCGCTAGTTTCACCTTCACTCACTACAGTGTGTAGATGGGGTGTCCTAGGACACCATGGCAGCGACCACCACCCATGCAGCATATTGGTGGAGAAAGGCAGAACCAGGCAGCACAAGCTAAAGGTAAAGACGTTCCAGTATGACAGTACAGGGCAAGATGTGGTGAGTAAAATAAGACGTGACAAGCGCAGAACGTTTCAGGGCAGGAAGAAAAGGAAAAAAAAAGCTGGGAGCAGCCACCGTGGTGGAGTTTCGAGGTGGAGAAGGCTTGGGTGGATAAGCGTAGTGCTGTAAGGAGATGGCAAAATGCCAAGAAGAACAGAGCTGGTCATCCTAGTCCCTGCTTGCACTTAGAAAGAGAGATGCACACAAAAGTAAGCTATTTCAAAAAACTGGTCACGGTGGTTAAAAGCGAAAAATGGGCAGAGGTGTGTCAAAGAGTAAGCACAGACAAGTCACTGAAATTGTTCTGGCGACTACATAAAAGCATGAGTGGTATAGTCAAGAATAAGAGCATTTCTGACTTCCAAGGTGCTGACCTCATCTGGCAAAGGACTGACGAGGACAAGGGCAAAGCCCTCTTTGAACGCTACCTTGAGCAGAGCAACCAGACAGACATGGGAGGCCGGAATCTGGCCAAGGAGGTCACCTCAGACAGATGCAAGGCCCAGAACACTTCGGATGAAGACACAGTGACAGTGAAAGAAATCAAGGCTGTGCTTCGACGATCAAAAAACAGTGCTCCAGGTCCTGATGGCATAAGATACGACGACATAAATAGGTGTACCGACAATGAGCTAGAGAAACTAGCAGACATGTACAACAACAGTATAGGGAGTGCTAGCATCAAGGAGGAATGGTTACACAGCTATCTGATTCCCTTGCCGAAGCCTGACAAAGACCACAAGAAAATTCAGGGATATCGAATTATAACCATGCAGAATACAATAGGCAAGCTGCTGGAGAAGGTAATTACCAGGAAAATATCAAGCCAACTAGAGAGGCAAGGTGTTTTCCCACCTACCCTGGGTGGGTACCGTCCAAAAAGAGAAACCTGGACCAATGCAGCAGTCTTTGCCCACGATGTCTATGAAGGTTTCCACTCAGGCACTGAAACCGTTGCTGCAGCGATTGATCTTGAGGACGCATACAACAGAGTACCACTGGATTTTTAATGTTTCAGCTTCTTGAACTAAACGTAAGTCCATTCCTCCTTAGTTGGATCGCTGCAGCTCTCTTCCAACGGAAAGTAGTTTTTAGATGTGGCAGTTGCCTGCAGAAGTCGGATGTGTCGGCCTAACGGCGCAAGAACGCAGCTCTGCTGTAAACAGGCACAACGCAATCACATCCGAAAAAAAACTCCGGATGAACGAAGAAGAAGAAGAAGAAGATGTGGCAGTTGGACTTCGGAACCAACAACAATATATCCTGGCCTACCACAGGGATCACCATTATCTCCGGTACTGTTCAACGCCTACACAGTGAGAATCACCAGTGAGCAGATCACTGGACCTGGCAGGACATTGTCATATGCCGATGATGTTTTAGTGTATCGTCAGGGTAAGGATAGAGAGGAGGTTGCTGTGGAACTACAAACCGAACTCAATCGCATAAGTACTTGGTGTGATGAAGCTGGGGCAATGGTCAACCCAACAAAGGCAACAGTGACTTGGTTCTCGTTGAATAATCATATTGTCAACAATCCAACACCAACTGTAATGCTGTGTTCAGAGACGGTGGAAAGAACGCAGGCAATGAATTACCTGGGGATACGGTTTGATCGAAGCCTTGCTTATAATGTGCACATAGACCAGGTGATAACAAAGGCCAAGCGGGGTTTGGCAGCGATGCGGGTGATGGCGGCAGCAAACTGTGAGCAGCGCCATCTATGTCTTCTGTACGAGGGGCTGGTCATGTCTGTTTTGGAGTATGCAATGGCAATCCTGACTGTCAGCCATAAGCAGATAGAAAGGATGGAAAGGATACATAATGAAGCTATGCGCATTATTCTTGGATGTACAAGAGATACAGCATGCAGGGCGATGCGCTACCTTCTTGATTTCCAACCATTGAAGAGAGAATACAAGTTTGCAGGGCACACGCCTACCTCAGAATTAACGCAAACACACAACATCCACTGCATAGTGAAATTAGGAAGGTGAAGGGCAGCAGGTTAAAAAGAGGACGGTCGTGGATGGGTCAAGCCGAAGACATTCTTCAACAGGTGTGTTCACTTGAGGACTTAGAACCTGGCGAGGAGTGGGTGAAAGTGCCAACAGACTTCTGCACATCCTTTTCAGTTTGCATCCAACTAGATAGAAAATGCAGACAAGAAAATCCGGCTGCTGTTGAGGCTGAAGTACAAGCGTTGATTTTCGAGAATTCGCTAGACAGTGACGCGGTCATCTACACAGATGGGTCGGTCGTCCGACATGTGAGAAGCTCATGGGCCTTTACAGCTCGGGCCGGAGGGAGAATTGTGAAGGAGGACTCTGGTGCTTTCACTGAAACCACAAGTAGCCTGACCATGGAAGTCATGGCAGTAAGTAAAGCAATAACATGGCTCGAGACACAGACATTCACTAGGGCTTGTTTCCTTAGCGACTCAATGAACATGATCAAGAGGATAGAGGAGGGGTCGATCCGAAGAGAATGGTTGCTGCCTCTGAAGCGGTCTCGGCTGGCAAAGATTAGTTTCATCTTCGTGCCAGGGCATGCGGGAGTACAAGGAAATGAGCGGGCTGACAAGCTCGCAGGTGAGGCTACTGTGGAGGGCGGACGCGCCATGGACCAGGCTGACATTCTGAATGCTCTACGAGAAGTGAGACTTTTGCAAGAACCAAGTGATGACTGTGAATCTACAACAATGGCCAGACTGCGAGAGCAGCAAATTAAAAGAGGGGTGGCCAAACAAGAACACTACGCAGGAAGCCAAAAGAAAAAAAATTTTGG
>JACEFZ010026716.1:0-81099 GCA_014155875.1 Cepaea nemoralis
GTTGTACATGGTTCTGTCGCCCAGCTACTGAGTTAAATGCATTTAGCGACACTGAGCTGTGGATTTCATGTGGGTTGCTGTTACATCTGTCTGTGGTGGTTTGTATTGTGAACTGCATGCTCAGAAAAATGGCAGGCGGCCGGTTTTGCCGTATGCAGTAATGCATGTGCAACTGCTGGTTTGCTCATGACTGCTGCTTCTATCGACGACAAACAGTATTTTAGTGGTGGACTGTTGTGTTGGCATTCTGGTAGCGACCTTGCATGTATGCCTGTGTGCTGTTGGTTTGTCTGGGCTGCGTCTGTTCCACTTTTCATATGGGACAGTGAAGAGAATTTTGTGTGATATTCATTGGCACAGGAACAGAGCATTATGGTTTGACCCTTTGCCATGAAGCTGGAACCGCGACTAATGACTATCACTGTTTACTGTAGTTGATAAACATTTATTGATTATTACTGTGACGAGTTCACCTTGGGTAGTGAGAGTGAACCACACCCGCGGTGTCTCTGGCACTCCCGTGTATTCTAGCCCCAGGGGTTGGATGAGCAGATACACATTTTTACTCTGTGGTTGATCTCATATTAGTTAATTACGTCTACAAGCCCCTCCAGATTCTAGACCCTCACTAACTACCTACACCTGTGGAACAATGAACACTGAGGCATCGTCCGAGACCACACTCAATCATTATACAAAGAGCAAGTCAACTTACATAAAGTTTATTCTACCCTTGAGAATCTAGAACTGAAATGAACATCCTGATAGAAGAATCTATTTACACAAATAGAAGATAGAGTAGAGATAGACTCAGAGATGTAGGTATCTTCATCGAGTTGAGAAGTAGATTGGATGCAGATGTCCCGTCCAGTCGGTCCGCCACTCACCCGGCTTCCTTCCAGTGAGATGACTAGAACCTTGGAGACCACTCTGTCTCCAGAGCGTGGATCCACAACACTAGAGTCACTGCTGAACCACACTTCACTGGACCAACTGCATCTATATCACTCCCACGGAGTCACTGTTAATACACTTCTCGAACAATACCCGTTGGGAGACAATCTTCCTGGACTTGACTCCAAGTAGTCGTTACTTCGATGAACTTAACCACTGACCAAGCTAATGGTCTATCAATCAGAACACAGTCTTACTGCAGAACCGCTATGGTATTGACCAATTTAATGGTCCCTTTATCACAGCACCGGAACATGAATGGAAAAGTGTCACAGACCAATTCAATGGTCTCCTACAGTCACACTGCTTGTAGAATCAGATATGGCTACTAACATGTTACTGAGTTCTTGGATAACACAGTTGATAATCTTGATACTGCAACAGTACATTAATAGAATCAGACATCTATTTCACAGCAACAATTCAGGTTGGACTATCATCCCATAGTCCCTTCCACCGGGTTACCTTGACACATGTCACTACTTGGTGAAGTTCTTCTCAAGACCTGCCACTAGAGCTGTCCAAAGAACCATTCCAGTGTCTGAAGATCAATTACTTCTGCGTTTAGGCAGAACCCCCGTCACTAGACGGACCGGTGTTCCCTGTCGTTGAGCATGACTACTCAACATGCTGAACTGTTCATCACAAAACAGAGTGTCGTCTATTTCATCCGAACAATCACAAACCAACACTTCTCACACGGGCACCTTCAGGGTGGTTGTATGTCTTGAGGCAACCTTCACTCATGGTGAATCAATATTGGGTACCTGATGTGGTTGAGTCTGGCGTGATAAGAAAAGAACTGAACCCTTCGCTCTGTCACACGAAGTGGTTTCCTGCCAACAACATTATAGTTGACTGGTTCCTCAACAGGCAAACTCCTGAAAAGGAAGAGCGACCGGTGAGAGTATACTGGCCCAAACATAAGTCCACATGCATCCTACCAATAACTACTCAACTCTCAGTCATGCTACTTAGTTATGCATATAACTAAAGCATTATCTCTATATGGAGAATAGTATAGCATGGGTTTGCAAATGTCAGCTGGCCTCACAGAACAGCCCGTCAAACAGAGCAAGAAATCAGAATGACGAGTCTGATCTTTGGTCTCACCTCTCCCTAATCATCTACCAGTCGTCGCTAACGTCAGTAGTGATACAAGGCTGTTATTATAGTTCTAAGTTAATCGAACTAAACATAAGTAAAGAGTCCCTAGACTCAGTCCTAACATCATCAATGTACATTAAGAAACATAAACTGGATCAATATCCCATCCCTCGGGATATAGGAATAGGACATGATCACATCCACTATGTACACAAGCCTGTTTGCTGGTGGGACCACCTGCCCCTGCCCTAGCAAACTCTTCTTATCAGACTCTGCCTTAGAGTCAAGAAGCCTTCTTGAGAATACATGTTCCCCACATGTTCCAAGGGAAATCTTCCAGTTCTGTCCTCCCCAAGTGGGTTAGCCTTGGCATGGATGGAACTTCATCGTTGGCTTGGCCTACCAACACATACTTTCATAACTTGCTTTTACCTCCCCCATATTCTATATTTCCCCAGTCTCATGCAGCCTCCTTGCATCCTTCCATACTTCCAGCACCAGAGCATTCACTCGCACTAGCGCCAGTACGAAAGAGACAGGATAGCTGAGACAAGATTTCAGAACGCACATTTATATCGCGACGGCACGCAGTGTTATCTCACGACGACCTATTCGGCGTTCGGACTTACTCCAGGAAGTATCACATGCCATGATCTAATATATATGCACACAATGTCCCATCATATATATATATATACATATAGCACCAAAGCAACTTACCTTGACACAGAAATCCGCTGTTCCCCACAATGAATTCACTATTAAGTTATTACACCATAGTTACATCATTCTTGGTGGCACAGAACTAAGTTCTTCCTTTACTTAGTAACTAAGCACAATTTTGTCTGAAACTCCACCTACCAACTTACCTGGTTTTCTAACCGTTCTTCGGGCATCAGCAACTGACTGAACTAATCTAGGTTTCCAGCCGGCACAAATAACTAGGTTTTATTCTAACACAGCAACCTAATAGATGTAACGATTGTCAAAATATGGTACACATATTTAGAACCCAAATCGCCTACAACCCAATACGGCGTTTCTATCAGCTGTTTCGCGAGCACACGGTAAACAAACCCCCGATTCGCCATCAACTGCGTTATCGATCGGTTTGCTAATTAGTATGCAAGGACATCCGCATAGGTAATGAGGTTAGAACAATGGCGTGTGGAACACACGTACAAAGTTAAATGATTTAAACAATTATCTACCTGTATGGAAAACCAGACCTCCAGACAGCTCCGAACTGTTTCAAGGGCTTCTCAGCTTCCTTATAATGACAGTCAGCCGAATCATGGTTGAGGAGAGACGCACCACAAAATTGGCTCAAATCAGGCCGGCGTCTGTTCTGTTTCAACGACAGTAAGTGAATGACTGCTTTAGCCACATTCCCGCTTCGTGCCAACTCAATGCGCACGAGAAGCGAGTGTTTCTAGAGAAAAGATACTTTCTCGGGAAAACGTCATTCCCCGCCTAGAGTTTCTAGATCTCTCTGCACGAGAATTTAGAGCGATACCCCGCATCACGGGTTACTCGAATTTCGGTGTTTCGAGAATATTCTAGATCGTAAGTCCTTCATCGGCTTCCCTCAGTCTATTCTTAGCTGGGAAAGTCCCCGATGACGCGCCAAAATAGTGCGGAATCCTGACGACTCAAGACAGATAATCGCGTTTTGTCACATAGGCCCCCACTTTAAGAGGATCGACCTCGTCGTTCCACTTCTACGCAGAAGCTGTCTATGTCGTTCGTTCTTCTTTCTTCGAGACCGGATGGCGGGAGAGAAAGTCGGCTCCGACATTTTCTTTCCCTGGGATATATTCTATCCTGAATTGGTAGGGTTGCAAAAGCAAGGACCATCTCAACAACCGTGGATTGAGTTTCTGGGATGACGCCAGAAACGTAAGTGGCTGGTGATCAGATTGTACAGTAAACTGTACCCCATATAGATATGGTTGGAATTTCTGAACTGCCCAGACCAGAGAAAGGCATTCTCGTTCCACGGTTGAGTAATTCCGTTCAGCGGGTAACAACTTCCGACTGGCATATGCCACGGGGCATAAGATAGACTGATCTTCTCGCCCCTCCTGTAGTAGAGCTGCGCCGATTCCAATGTTGCTAGCATCCGTTCGTAGCACGAAGGGTTTTTCCAGGTTAGGTAATTGCAGTACCGGTTTAGCGGTTAATGCTTGTTTCAATTTACCATACGCCTCCTCACATGCTGGAGTCCATACTAGTTTTTCGGGCTCCCCCTTTTTCAGAGCGTCGGTCAATGGTGCCGCTACCATATTGAACCGCGGAATGAATTTCTGATAGAAACCGCATAACGACACAAAGGATCTCACATCCTTTTTCGTCTGTGGCCGGGGAGCCAGCTGCACTTTCTCAATGTTTTTGGCTTCAGGGACCATCTGGCCGGGAGTTATAGTGTGTCCTAGAAATTCTAGGGTCCCATACCCCAGCATACACTTGGTGGGCCGGGCGGTGAGCCCCACTTCGCTCAGCCTCCGGAAAATGCGGTCTAAGGAAGCTATATGATCGTTCAAACTGACCGAAGCAATGAGGATGTCATCCATGAAGGAAACGATCGCGGGATCCCGAAGGGGATCTAATAGCATCCGCATCATGCGCGTGAACACACTCGGAGCGTTATTCAGCCCAAACGGCATTACGTTGAACTCATAATGACCGCTATGGGTACTGAATGCTAGGAGGGGCCGGATCTCCGGCTTCACTGGGATTTGATAATAACCCCGACTCAAATCAATCTTTGAGAAATATTTGGCCTGGTGCAGCCGGGAAAACAGCTGGGTTGGATTCGGTAGGGGCTCTACCTGAAAGTGGGTATGGCTGTTCAAAAGCCTGTAATCGATACACAGTCGGTGTTCCCCGCTGGGTTTTCGCAATAAGACGACCCCCGCATTATACGGGGATGTCGAGGGCGAAATGATCTCATCTTCCAGAAGCTTCTGGATCTCGGCCTCCAGGGCTTTCTCCTTCGAGAAAGGCACCGGGTAGACCCGTTGCCGGACGGGGTCGGGACTAGTTAAGGTCATGTCGAACTCGATCAGCCCCGTCCGACCTGGTTTATCAGTGAGTACATCACTGTGGGACTCTAACAGACAGCTGAATTTCTCTCGATCCGCTAACGACAGATCGGAATTTACCTTCACATCCCGATAGGTTTCCCGGGGATTTAAAGGGTATTCCGTATCAGCGTCCGGTCCTATCTCTCTTTCCTCTTGGCGAAAATTTCTTTCCACCTCTTGCACATAGGATTTCAAAGCATCTCCCTCTAGACCAGACTTACGTCCAGTTTCCTGAACTTTGTCTAAGTCTAACTCTTGGGTAGACATGTTGACTATGATATGTGGGTACTCCTGTATGTGTGGGTGAAGCAATACAATAAATCAATAATCAATAGTACTAACTAATCACCACAACACAAATGTCTGTCAGACAGTTAGGAGATAGGTAGAAGTAGTAGAATCTTATGTAGACTGAAGTAGAGGATAAAGACTAAGTCCCTATCACTATGTGAGAGGTCTACAACACACAGAGAGCTTGGAATAATCCCGGACGGGCCCCCACTCTGTATGGAGTGTGACGAGTTCACCTTGGGTAGTGAGAGTGAACCACACCCGCGGTGTCTCTGGCACTCCCGTGTATTCTAGCCCCAGGGGTTGGATGAGCAGATACACATTTTTACTCTGTGGTTGATCTCATATTAGTTAATTACGTCTACAAGCCCCTCCAGATTCTAGACCCTCACTAACTACCTACACCTGTGGAACAATGAACACTGAGGCATCGTCCGAGACCACACTCAATCATTATACAAAGAGCAAGTCAACTTACATAAAGTTTATTCTACCCTTGAGAATCTAGAACTGAAATGAACATCCTGATAGAAGAATCTATTTACACAAATAGAAGATAGAGTAGAGATAGACTCAGAGATGTAGGTATCTTCATCGAGTTGAGAAGTAGATTGGATGCAGATGTCCCGTCCAGTCGGTCCGCCACTCACCCGGCTTCCTTCCAGTGAGATGACTAGAACCTTGGAGACCACTCTGTCTCCAGAGCGTGGATCCACAACACTAGAGTCACTGCTGAACCACACTTCACTGGACCAACTGCATCTATATCACTCCCACGGAGTCACTGTTAATACACTTCTCGAACAATACCCGTTGGGAGACAAACTTCCTGGACTTGACTCCAAGTAGTCGTTACTTCGATGAACTTAACCACTGACCAAGCTAATGGTCTATCAATCAGAACACAGTCTTACTGCAGAACCGCTATGGTATTGACCAATTTAATGGTCCCTTTATCACAGCACCGGAACATGAATGGAAAAGTGTCACAGACCAATTCAATGGTCTCCTACAGTCACACTGCTTGTAGAATCAGATATGGCTACTAACATGTTACTGAGTTCTTGGATAACACAGTTGATAATCTTGATACTGCAACAGTACATTAATAGAATCAGACATCTATTTCACAGCAACAATTCAGGTTGGACTATCATCCCATAGTCCCTTCCACCGGGTTACCTTGACACATGTCACTACTTGGTGAAGTTCTTCTCAAGACCTGCCACTAGAGCTGTCCAAAGAACCATTCCAGTGTCTGAAGATCAATTACTTCTGCGTTTAGGCAGAACCCCCGTCACTAGACGGACCGGTGTTCCCTGTCGTTGAGCATGACTACTCAACATGCTGAACTGTTCATCACAAAACAGAGTGTCGTCTATTTCATCCGAACAATCACAAACCAACACTTCTCACACGGGCACCTTCAGGGTGGTTGTATGTCTTGAGGCAACCTTCACTCATGGTGAATCAATATTGGGTACCTGATGTGGTTGAGTCTGGCGTGATAAGAAAAGAACTGAACCCTTCGCTCTGTCACACGAAGTGGTTTCCTGCCAACAACATTATAGTTGACTGGTTCCTCAACAGGCAAACTCCTGAAAAGGAAGAGCGACCGGTGAGAGTATACTGGCCCAAACATAAGTCCACATGCATCCTACCAATAACTACTCAACTCTCAGTCATGCTACTTAGTTATGCATATAACTAAAGCATTATCTCTATATGGAGAATAGTATAGCATGGGTTTGCAAATGTCAGCTGGCCTCACAGAACAGCCCGTCAAACAGAGCAAGAAATCAGAATGACGAGTCTGATCTTTGGTCTCACCTCTCCCTAATCATCTACCAGTCGTCGCTAACGTCAGTAGTGATACAAGGCTGTTATTATAGTTCTAAGTTAATCGAACTAAACATAAGTAAAGAGTCCCTAGACTCAGTCCTAACATCATCAATGTACATTAAGAAACATAAACTGGATCAATATCCCATCCCTCGGGATATAGGAATAGGACATGATCACATCCACTATGTACACAAGCCTGTTTGCTGGTGGGACCACCTGCCCCTGCCCTAGCAAACTCTTCTTATCAGACTCTGCCTTAGAGTCAAGAAGCCTTCTTGAGAATACATGTTCCCCACATGTTCCAAGGGAAATCTTCCAGTTCTGTCCTCCCCAAGTGGGTTAGCCTTGGCATGGATGGAACTTCATCGTTGGCTTGGCCTACCAACACATACTTTCATAACTTGCTTTTACCTCCCCCATATTCTATATTTCCCCAGTCTCATGCAGCCTCCTTGCATCCTTCCATACTTCCAGCACCAGAGCATTCACTCGCACTAGCGCCAGTACGAAAGAGACAGGATAGCTGAGACAAGATTTCAGAACGCACATTTATATCGCGACGGCACGCAGTGTTATCTCACGACGACCTATTCGGCGTTCGGACTTACTCCAGGAAGTATCACATGCCATGATCTAATATATATGCACACAATGTCCCATCATATATATATATATACATATAGCACCAAAGCAACTTACCTTGACACAGAAATCCGCTGTTCCCCACAATGAATTCACTATTAAGTTATTACACCATAGTTACATCATTCTTGGTGGCACAGAACTAAGTTCTTCCTTTACTTAGTAACTAAGCACAATTTTGTCTGAAACTCCACCTACCAACTTACCTGGTTTTCTAACCGTTCTTCGGGCATCAGCAACTGACTGAACTAATCTAGGTTTCCAGCCGGCACAAATAACTAGGTTTTATTCTAACACAGCAACCTAATAGATGTAACGATTGTCAAATATGGTACACATATTTAGAACCCAAATCGCCTACAACCCAATACGGCGTTTCTATCAGCTGTTTCGCGAGCACACGGTAAACAAACCCCCGATTCGCCATCAACTGCGTTATCGATCGGTTTGCTAATTAGTATGCGAGGACATCCGCATAGGTAATGAGGTTAGAACAATGGCGTGTGGAACACACGTACAAAGTTAAATGATTTAAACAATTATCTACCTGTATGGAAAACCAGACCTCCAGACAGCTCCGAACTGTTTCAAGGGCTTCTCAGCTTCCTTATAATGACAGTCAGCCGAATCATGGTTGAGGAGAGACGCACCACAAAATTGGCTCAAATCAGGCCGGCGTCTGTTCTGTTTCAACGACAGTAAGTGAATGACTGCTTTAGCCACATTCCCGCTTCGTGCCAACTCAATGCGCACGAGAAGCGAGTGTTTCTAGAGAAAAGATACTTTCTCGGGAAAACGTCATTCCCCGCCTAGAGTTTCTAGATCTCTCTGCACGAGAATTTAGAGCGATACCCCGCATCACGGGTTACTCGAATTTCGGTGTTTCGAGAATATTCTAGATCGTAAGTCCTTCATCGGCTTCCCTCAGTCTATTCTTAGCTGGGAAAGTCCCCGATGACGCGCCAAAATAGTGCGGAATCCTGACGACTCAAGACAGATAATCGCGTTTTGTCACAATTACTATAGGTGATAAACATGTGCTTATACTGTTTGCTGTAGTTTATAAACAGCTGCTCATATTTGCTGTGGGTCATAACATGTTTACACCGTAAACTCTGTATCATATACATTTGATTAGACATGTTACTTATAGTCGTAACATACTTGGGAGGCTGCAGTAACTAATTGGCCATCACACTTGTCTGCTGAAGTGGCTGTGTGTTTGAATTCTTGTTAACCCTTTACAGGGCAGACGTTTGTCTGTTTTGTAGCCCTGAACGGGCAAGGATTTTCAGGTTCTGTAAAATTTCGGGTTATGTTAGTAAAAACATCAATATAAGGTGCTAGTCCCCAAAAAAAAACCGAATTTTTGGGTTTAAAAAAATTTAAAAAAAAATTTTCCTTTTTAAAACCCCCCCAAAAAAAAAAAAATTTTTTTTTTTTTTTAAAACCCTTTAAAAAACCCCCAAAAAAAAAAAAAACCCCCCTTTTTCCAAGAATAATAAAGTTTTCCCTTTTTCCCCCCCCTTTTCCCCCAAAAAAATTTTTTTAAAAAAATTCCCCCCAAAAACCCCCCCTTTTTTTAAAACTTTTTAAAAAAAACCCCTTTTAAAATTTGGGTTTTGGGGGGTTTAAATTTTTGGAAAGGGGTTTTTTTTTGGGGGGGGCCCCGGTTTGGGAAAAAAAATTTTTTTCCAAGGTTTGCCTTTAAGGGGTTTTTCCCCCCGGGGGGGATCCCAAAATTTTTTTAAATTTTCCCCCCTTTTTTTTTGGTTGGGGAAATTTTTTTTGGTTTAAAATTTTTAAAAAAATTTTAAAAAAATTTGGGGGGGCCCCAAAAACCAAAAAATTTTTAAAAAGGTTTTTTTGGGTTTTTTCCCTTTGGGAAAATTTTTTTTTTGGGGGGGGAAAATTTAAGGAAAAAAAAAAAATTTTTTTTAAAAAATAATTTTTTTTCCCCTTTTTTTTTTTTTAAAAAATTTGGGGAAAAAAGGGTTTTTTTTTTTTTTAAAAATAAACAAAAAAAAAAAAATTTTTGGAAAAAAAAACCCCCCCCTTTTAAAAAAATTTTTTGGGGGGGGTTTTTTTTTTTCCCCCAAAAAAATTCTTTTAAAAAAAAGGGTTTAAAAAAAAATTTTTTAATTTTTTTTTTAAAAAAAAATAAGAAAAAAAAAAAAAAAAAAAAAAAAAAAAAAAAAAAAAAAAATTTTAAAAAAAAGGGGGAAAGGTTTAAAAGGGGGGAAAAAAGGGGCCCAAAAAAAAAAAAACCCCAAAAAGGGAAAAAAAAAAATTTTTTAAAAAAAAAAAAAAAAAAAAAAAAAAAAGGGGGAAAAAAAAAAAAAAAATTTAAAAAGGTTTGGTTTTTAAAAAAAAAGAAAAAATTTGGGGTTTTTTTTTTTTTTTTAAAAAAAACCTTTAAAACCCCGGGGGGGCCCCCCCCTTTTTTAAAAAAAAAAAAAAAAATTTTTAAAAAAAAACCCAAAAAAAAAAAAAAAAAAAAAAAAAAAAAAAAAAAGGGGGGGAAAAAAAAAAAAAATTTTTTAAAAAAAAAAAATTTTAAAAAAAAAAATTTTTTAAAAAATTTAAAAAAAAAATTTTTTTAAATTTTAAAATTTTTTTTGGGAAAATTCCCCCTTTTTTTTAAAAAATTTTCCCCCTTTAAAAATTTTTTAAAAAAAATTTTAAAAAAAATTTTTTTTAAAAATTTTCCCAAAAAAAAAATTTTAAAAAAAAAAAAAAAAAAAAAAAAAATTTGGGAAAAAATTTTAAAAAAAGGGGAAAAAAAAAAACCCCCCAAACAAAAAAATTTTTTTTTTTTGGGGGGGGTTTTTTTTTTTAAAAATTTTTTTTTTTTTTCCCCCTTTTTTTTTTTTTTTTTGGTTTTTTTTTTTTTAAAAAATTTGTTTTTTTTTGTTTTTTTTTTTTGGGTTTTTTTTTTCCGGGGGTTTTTAAAAACCAAAAAAAAATTTTTTTTTGGGGGGCCCTTTAAAACCAAAAATTTTTTCCCCCCCTTTTGGGGGGGTTTTAAAGGGGGGAAAAAAAAAATTTTTTTTTTTTTTTCAGAATATATTCTCTCACACACAAATTTCAAGGATTTCATTTGAAGCCTTCCTTGTACTAAGTCATGGACAATACGAAGCGAAGCTGACACATGCCTTCCTTGCCTCCGTTTTCTTCCAGAAAAATCTGTGGTATAGTACCTATGTTGTCAGCCTCGAAATTCATACAGGTTGAAAACAATATGGGGGACTGGCCGAGAGGTTATGGTATCTGCCCCAAGTCAGAAAGTATCTGGTTCGATCTTAAGAAAGGGTTGGAACTGTCAAGAACTACTGGTGTCCTTGATATCACGCATCACTGATGGGGGTCAGCATGGCCGTATGGATCAGAGCGGTCGTGATACGGTGTGATTTTGTTGCAAGATAATACTCGTCCGCATGTTACAAAAATTGTGAAGGTAACATTAGCTTGTAAGATGTGGAAAATTCTGAAACTTCCATCCTATAGTCCTGATTTGTCACCATGTGATTTTCATTTGTTCGGACCTCTTAAACAAAGCTCTCAAGGGGCATCAATTTCACACATATGCAGACGTAATGAACGTAGTAAACACTTGGTTCAGTGAGCAGCCATAATCCTTTTTAGTGGACGGCATTCGCCGCCTATCTAAGCAATTGGATGCTTGCCTGAATGCCTACAGTGACTTCTTCTGACCAACCTATGGTGCATAATTCATTCAAAATGAATGCTTTGTATAATTGTACTACACCTGTTAATGTTTCTTTCATGCTTTTGTAATAAAGCCATTAGAACGGGTTTCAATTGAACGACCCTTATATATTGGACTCTTTGTTAACCTGTTCATTGTTGTTGCTGCCTTACCAATCCGGATGTTGATTTCCTGATCTAGGGATAATTTGCTATTTACCACTGATCCTAGATATGTAAAATGGTCTACTATCTCTAGTTTGGCGTCGTCAATAAAGATTGATGGTACCCCATGTGCACCTTGTGACATAATCTGTGTCTTCTTTTTGCTAATTTTTAAACCAAATTCAGAACAAGCATTGGAGAATGCAGATAGTAGACATTGTAATTCTTCCTCAGAGTGGGTCGTAATTGCAGCATCATCTGCAAAAACTAACTCTCTGATCAGTACCCTCCTAATTTTGGTCTTGGCCTTCAATCTCTGAGCGTGAGTGAATGTATATACCGCCATCCTGATCACGAAAGGCATATTTCAGTAGAAGTGAAAAGTATATTCCAAAGAGAGTGGAAGCTAGTGCACAACCTTGCTTAACTCCACTCTTGATTTCAAACTCTTTTGAATTTGCACCATCAAACTTGATTATACCCTTCATGCCTGTGTGGAACGATTCCACAATGGACAGAAGAATTAGTGGGCAGCCAATCTTCTTTAGTGCCTTGAACAGACCCTCACGACTGACCAAATCTAATGCCTTTGTGGGGTCAATGAAGGCAATAAACGGGTTGATTCTGTTCACGGCATTTTTCTTGCATTTGTCGCAATAAGAATATCATATCAATGGTAGACCGGTTCTGTTGAAAGCCACACTGTGATTCGGGGTAGACTTTAACTCCTAGGATTTGAAGTCTGCGCAGAACAATTCTGGCAAATACTTTTTCAACAACACACAGAAGTGAGAGAGCCCTATAGTTGTTGCAGTCGCTCCGATCGCCCTTGTTATTGTAGTGTTATGACGCTTGAATTTTTGAAATCCGTGGGACTTGTCCTCGCCAGCATAGCTCTATTAGCTCGTGCTTCTGTAGAGTGAGTATGTCTTGCCAACTCTCTGATAACCTCTATTGGAATCCCATGATTACCTGGAGCCTTGCCAGATGCAAGGTTATTTATAGCACACATAACTTCTGTTATGGTGGGAAGTGTGTCCATGTGGTCAAGAGTTGGTAAGGACCTCTATGGCGTTGAGGGCATCATCCGCCAGTTTGGTCTCACTTGCGTAAAGCTCCAAATAGTGTTCTATCCATCTGTTCATCTGTTGTTTCTTATCATTGGTGATTTCTCCAGTCAAGGTTTTCAGTGGTGCACTTATTTTGATCATTGGACCACAGGCTTTCTTTATCCCTTCTACATGCTTCCGATGTTCCCCTTATCACTTGCATTATGAATGGACTCATATAACTTGATCCAATAATCATTTGCACACTGCCTGGCAGCCTTTTGCACATCCTTCCTAGCTTGCTTCAGCTCACTGAGAGTGTTACGCGTTGTTCTTTCCTTGTTTCTTAAGAGGACTATATTCTTTTTATCAATCAAGCGCTTCAGTGTCTGGCTGTTTGCCATAAATCAGTCCTGCCTCTTATGATCCACAGTGTCGTAAACCCCTACCGGTGTTTTATAAAGTTTCCTTAGTTAGTCATCCTCATTGCACATCGAACCATTCAGTCCATAAGTGCTCGGATCCCCTCCTCAGCAAATCCCGCAGCGTGTAGCGGCTAACGGAACCAGTTCTGTGTTGGTTTATCAATCTTCTTTGCCTTCCTGCGTAGTGTTCTTGTTTGGCCACCCCTCTTTTAATTTGCTGTTCTCGCAGCCTGGCCATGGTTGTGGATTCACAGTCATCACTTAGTTCACGCAAAAGTCTTCTCGTAGAGCATTCAGAATGTCAGCCTGGTCCATGGCGCGTCCGCCCTTCACCGTGCCGTAACCTCACCTGCGAGCTTGTCAGCCCGCTCATTTCCTTGTTCTCCCGCATGCCCTGGCACGAAAATGAAACTAATCTTTGTCAGTCTAGACCACTCCAGAGGCAGCAACCATTATCTTCGGATGACCCCTCCTCTATCCTCTTGATCATGTTCATTGAGTCGCTAAGGAAAAATGCCCTAGTGAATGTCTGTGTCTCAAGCCATGTTACTGCTTTACTTACTGCCATGACTTCCATAGTCAGGCTACTTGTGTTTCAGTGAAAGCATCAGAGTCCTCCTTGACAATTCTCCCTCCGGCCTGAGCCATAAAGGCCCATGAGCTTCTCACATGTTGGACGACCGACCCATCTGTGTAGATGACAGCATCACCGTCTAGCGAATTCTCGAAAATCAACGCTTGTACTTCAGCCTCCACAGCAGCCGGATTTTCTTGTCTGCATTTTCTATCTAGTTGGATGCAAACTGAAAATGATGTGCAGAGATCTGTTGAAACTTGTACCCACTCCTCGCCAGGTTCTAAGTCCTCAAGTAAACACACCTGTTGAAGAATGTCTTCGGCTTGACTCATTCACGACCGTCCTCTTTTTAACCTGCTGCCCTTCACCTTCATAATTTCACTATGCAGTGGGTGTTGTGTGTTTGCGTTAACTCTGAGGTAGGCGCGTGCTCTGCAAACTTGTATCCTCTCTTCAATGGTTGGAAAAACAAGACGGTAGCGAATCAAGAAGGTAGAAGGAGTTTCCTTAAGTTTACCCCACTTTTCACTTGCTGTACAATTTTCAGATATATTAGTGAAAGCGTCTTCAAGTTACTGTTGGAACTCACAGCACTTATTAGGATCGTGGGTGTTGATAATATTAATTCTTGGGCTATATTTGTGTTTAGTTGTGTAGATTCTCTTTGGTCTCAGTCTAACCCCTGCAACAACCAAAGAATGATCCGTATCACAGTCAGCACAGTGGTAACTTCGAATTAAAAGATGTTTGGTTCAGATGTTGTCTCCGTGTAATGATGAATTCCGGCTGGTGCCAATGGCCAGATCTCGGATGTTTCCATGTGACCATATGCAGCTCTTTTGTTTTTAAAAAAGGAGTTTGTAATACATAGGTCATTTCTGGTGCAATGCTCCAGCAGCCTTTGCCCATTTTCATTCATGCGACCGATGTTGTATTTTCCAAGGCACACTGGCCATGAACTCGAGTTCTTGCCCACATGAGCATTGAAATCACCGAGCATATAATTGTAGTCGGATTTTGGAACTGCCTTGATTACAGAGTCTAATTCATAGAACGAATCCTCCACATCGTCAGAGGAAGTGAGTGTCTGAGTGTCGGTGCAGTGATAAGATAATGGTGGTAAAATCACAAGAGGTTGCCAAGCGCAGAGATAATAGTCTTTCATTACCTCCAGCTGGAATTCCAATCATTCTCAGTAGCGAATTCTTCACTACAAAGCCCACACCATGTCGTCTTTTTTCTACCTGCCCTCTACCCTTCTAAAATAAGGTTTAATTGTTTTCCCTGAGTGACCCTTCCTCAGTGAGGCGAGTCTCCTGCAGGCCAGCAATATCAATGTTAAGACGATTGAGTTCGGCATCAATCACAGCCGTTTTTCCCACATTGTCAATATTCGTCAGGTCAGTGAAAAATCCTGGACACATGGTACTTACGTTCCAGGCTGCAAACCGTAGTTTGAGGTTTCTATTTTTCTTTTTATTAGTACCTGGTGTATTGGTTTTACAGCCTGCGATACAAATTTTATCCTAGCCCTAAGCACCCATTGAAGCAGGCAGGCTGTGGCGGATCAGCACCCAATTGGCCGGGGGCTGCCAGCTTGAGGCAGAGGCACCCCGTGGCGCCCCATGTCTACGCCAAATGACAAGGACTTGTAACCCTGCTACCTCTCGCTTTGATTCCGAGACAGGTTAACCCTTTCCCGACTATTACCCCCAAAATCCACGTTTTTACACACGTCTTGTCCCAAGCGCTTCTGAATAATAATTATGCGAATGAATGAATCTACGATTGTATCACGGCCTAGGAAACAGGAAGAGTCGTTTCCCTTGTTCTTCCTGTTTTGAAATCCATTCAACGGTTCAGAAATAATATAAATTTTTCGTGACTTCTCAATATTGTATAATCTATTCGCAAAATGGAATCCAGCCACGATTTTCTTGAAGATTGTGCAGGTATGTCTGCCGATTATGACAGTGTTATTGTGGATATAGATAGTGATGCAGAAAGTGACATAGATTGTAAGATTACAGAGGCAGGCTGGAATTTTGACGAAGAGGACCCAGATTTCTGTAGTGTCAGTGAAACTGTAGACAAAGACATGTATGTTTGGAGTCCTGAGACAACCCCTGTAGTCGTTGAAGGTGTTTTTGAGAATTCTGGGCCAGCCAGTACATGATCTTCGAGAGTTCAGAACCGTTTGACTACTTCAGTCTCATTGTAAATGAGGACTTTTATCAGTCTGCTATGGAACAAACTAATTTGTATGCCACTCAATGACAAGAAAAGGCAGGTAAAGTGGATGTTTACTGGTCACCTGTGAGCACTCAGGAAATAAAAATTTATATTCGTCTTGCTATACTCATGGGCTATGTTCAATTGCCTGAAACTGCCATGTATTGGAGCACAGATGAAGATCTCTATCATCCCGGAGTATCACAGTGCATGGGAAAAACTAGATATGCAAAAATCTCCCAATATTTTCATCTCAATGACACCAGTAAGCAGAAGCCCATAGGCCACAAAGATTACGATCCACTGTACAAGGTAAGACCGTTCCTTGATACGGTGAGGAAAAACATATCCTCATGTTTTTCTGCTGGCAGAGATATCAGCATTGATGAAGCCATGATTGCCTACAATGGTAGACTAAAGTTCAATGGCTCGGAACGCTGAAGAAGAAGAAGATGACATCACGTAAGGCACCCGGTGGCAGACAAGATGTTCAGATACCCACAACAGTGGCCGCCTACAACAGATCAATGGGTGGAGTGGACAGGTTTGACCAGCTGTCCTCATATTACCCTGTTGGTAGGAAATCTGTGAAGTGGTGGAGATATATGTTTGCCTTTCTCCTGCAAACCTCTATTGTCAACAGCTGGATAATTTGTTCAAACTCCCATCGCCCACACACAAGGGTTGGTGATGTTGGCCATCTCGCTTTTCGGCGTAGCCTGGTTTCTACTCTCTTGAAGGGTAACATTTCGAGGAAACGGAAAGCTTCTTCTTGCCCCACAACTGTAGGTCTGGGTACCAGCAATCTTTTGGACCACAGACTAATTCGTATGGATGGCAAAAGGAAAACTTGCTACTGGTGTGCCAAGATGAACACCAAGTCTGGTAAGAAGAGCAGAGCCAGTGAGGTTGTTTTTGGATGCAGTCTTCGTCAGATATGGCTGTGCAAGGGGGAATGCTTCACAAAATACCATGAATCACTTGTATCAAAGCACATGGATATATAGTGCAGGATATTTGCTGCTATCAGGGCACTTGGAGACATAGTGTGGGACACTTTCAACATCATTTTGTGAGTAAAAAAAATTTTCTTCACATTTTTTTCCCAGTTAAAATGTTTTTTTAAACCTTTCTTTTTGTTTTATTGTTTTTAATGTTGCTTTATGTTAAACTGTGTCCATTTTTCTAGTTTATTAGTCATCTAGGACATTTATATGTCAAACCAATTCGTGTATAATGACTTTACAAAATATAAAGTCATTAATTTTGCGGAGTTATTTCCCTTTTGTTAGTTATTAAAGGGTTAAGACCAGGGATGGAGTTATACCACTCCATAGCACAAGGTCTGAGCTAAAATATAGAGACCATGTGTTGTCAATGCAGCATGATCCCTCTCTCGGCCTGCCTAGTTCACCCCAGAGGAATGGTAACACCAATACATCTGGAACAAGACAAGCTGCAGAATCTACTGGATCAGCATAGCAATGCTCTAACTTTCCGCCGGTCGGAGCTTCGATCATAGACCAGCTGCCAACCAAGGCTTAGGGCCTGGTCTGCCCTGCCATGACATTTTGTTTTTAGGTTGCATTTCCCCCCATTAAGGCAGGAATTCCCAACCTTTTCTATGTCCCTCACCCCTAGAAAACTTTTAGTATGTTCTCGTACCCCCTACAAAAGTAACATAAGTAATATCTCATAAGAAGAAAAAAACAATTTATATTGAATTTGAGCAACATATTTATTTAAGTTAAATTTTGAATGACATAAAAAGCAAGAAAAAAGAAAAGAAAGAAGATTGTTATAACAATGTCAAATACAAGCAGTACACAAAAATTAAGTTCTTCATTCAGTGTAAGTGTAAATTAAAAATTACAAACAAAACAAAAATAATAATAAAAATAAAAACTAACATTCAAAATTGTAAAATTTAAATTTAATGACTTTTTTATAGCCTGCGATGGGTAACGTTGTGGTATTCTGGTGTGATAATTTGGCGTGTCCAGTGTGTGCCGCGTGGTTACACACCCGCTTCACACGCGTGATCCGGGGCTTGTTTCCGGATCCGGTCAGGGATATGCACTACTGACGAGCTCAAACGAGAGCGAAACTCGAGTATAGTGCTTCCATATTGACGTGGATAGGCCTTAGGTTCGTGCCGGAATGCGATCAGCGTTGCCAGTAGTGGGTTGTGCTCAATTTTAAATTTCAAATCCCGAAACAACCAAATAATCAATTTGATCGTTGCTCACTGGATTTAGGAGGCCTGGTGTTCCTTGCCAGTGAGAAGTCCTGATCGTTCGGGTCCACATCGATTGACGGACGTCAGTCGCGGCGATTGGGCAATCTTGAGCATAGCCTGCGATGGGTAACGTTGTGGTATTCTGGTGTGATAATTTGGCGTGTCCAGTGTGTGCCGCGTGGTTACACACCCGTTTCACACGCGTGATCCGGGGCTTGTTTCCGGATCCGGTCAGGGATATGCACTACTGACGAGCTCAAACGAGAGCGAAACTCGAGTATAGTGCTTCCATATTGACGTGGATAGGCCTTAGGTTCGTGCCGGAGTGCGATCGGCGTTGCCAGTAGTGGGTTGTGCTCACTATTTAAATTTCAAATCCCGAAACAACCAAATAATCAATTTTTTTTTTACTGTCGTTTCTCAGATATGATTTTGTCAAAACGTGGTACTTTATTGCTTAAAGTAGTCCGTATGTCTGCCTGTGGATTCAGGCGATTTCTAGATTTTGTCTTTGTTGACAAAAAAGAACTGAATCCAGACACGCATAAGTATGTTGTCGCAAATGTGATGAAGACACCTAGTGCTTTTTCACAAAGTCTTGGAAACATATTCATTGCTGAACACCAATACTCCTCCAAAGTCTTGTTTTCAAATTGCATTTCAAGAGCACGATTTGTCCACAGTTCAATAAGATTTTCCTTCAGCTCTTCATCATCTGACATATTATCCAAATTGTAAGAATATAGATTCATGATCCATTCTTCTGAAATTTTCAATTCTCCAGCTGCAAAATATCCATCAAACGATTTTGACAGGATTTCCAAATGAGCCACAATTTCTTCATGCACAGTAGGAATTATGGTTCCATGATCATCAACCATTTCTTCAAGTGGATGGAAAATTTGAAAGATTACCTCTTTCCACCCGTCGACGCCAAAGAGGTAATTTTTCTTTGAAAGCATTCAACTTTCCACAACATTTTAATATGTTTATCTCTTTCCCTTGAAGAGACACACTCAGATCATTCATACGAGTGAAAATGTCAGCCAAGTAAGCCAGCATTTGCATGAAATTTTGTGATTCAAGTTCTCCAAGCAGATCACAGTCACGTTCCCTCAGAAAAACTTTGATTTCTTCCCGCAGTTTCAAAGAAGCGGGTTAAAGCTTGCCCTCGTGAAATGCCAGCGGACTTCCGTGTGGAAAAGCAAAACTGTGTGTTCACTTCGTAGATCTTCACAAAAAGACTTAAAGATGCGGTGGTTCAGAGCACGACCCCTAATCCAGTTGATAGTCTTTACTGAAGTGTCTAGTAGTTTTTTCAACTTTGGAGGCAATGTTTTTGCTGCCAAAGCATGACGATTAAGAAAACAGTGGGTTACTTGTAAGTGTAGTATCTCCCTCTTCATCAGTGTAGAAAATCCAGATTCATTCCCTAGCATCGCAGGAGCACCGTCAGTGCACACAGAGCCAATAGTTTGAATATCTAAATTATGTTTGGCACAGAAATCTTTCACAAAATGGAACACATCTTTTCCCTGTGTGGTTCTCAGATCTTCACAAAACAGAAAATCTTCCTTCACAGTACCATCATTGACAAACCTCACCAGACTCCTGTCTGTTCCACTTTTCTCATTGGACAGTGGGGAGCATTTTGTGTTATATTCACTGGCACAGGAACGGAGCATTATGGGGACGACCCGTTGCCGTGAAGTTAGAACCTCGACTAAATAACTACCTCACCAGTGCAATGAATTGACTACAATTTGAGACATCAGTTACTTCATCCAACGGAGAGAGATCTTCAGGGAACTAGACCTGACATCTGATATAACTTGATCCAAAACATCCTCACTCAAATCAATAATTCGGCTGTGAATGACATTATTTGATAGTGGTATTAATTCCAACTTTTTTCTTGCTTCTTGGCCCAGAACAAATGTTGCCATATCTTAATGCGCAGTAGCTTGATCAGCTGTTCTGCAATTGTATGGGGCTTTTTGGACTTGGCTACTTTATATGACACTTGGTATGAAGCCATCAGCAGTGGTTTGTCAACACAAATGAAACGTAATTTTGGAAGGGTTCCTCGAGAATCAAAACGAGCTCTTTTAGCTTTTAGTGATTCAACATCTTGACCTGCAACACTGTCTCCACCATGCTTGTTGTTGAAGTGCTCTTGCAACTTTGGTGGCTTCAGATTTGCATTGGAAAATACAGCATTACAAAGGATGCACTGGGGTTTTTGCAAATCATCATTTACGGCGCAAGTAAAACCAAGCATTGTCATCATTCCATTTTCTTTTTTGTTTCTTTTTTTTGTGTGAACAAGATTAAGGATTAATAGTCTGTGAGAATAACAGAAAACAGAAATCAATAAATAAATGTATAAAAATGCAGTTTCAGTTCTACATATATAAAAGTTTCGCATATGTATAACATTTTCCCCAACTTACACATTAGTTGTATTTGTAATTATTCTACTAAATATAGAAACTACATTCAAACAGATTTGTAAACGGTTTTCAGAGCATTTTGATTTAAAATCATAGTTTTATTAAATTGAAAATTTTATGTAACATCTTACTTCCACCCCTTTTTCTGTATTTCAGTATTGTTACGTTGGGTAACTTAAGAAAGAGTCTTTGTTTTTTTCCCTGCTGGTTAAGTTTCGCACCCCCTTAAATGCTGTTTCGCACCCCTGGTTGGGAACCCCTGCACTAGGGTAAGGCTTGTACCTTCCCAATTGCGCTCTCCCGTCCGAAGACGTTGGCACTATGTGGGATGTCTGGTTTGATAAGCGCCGCCCAACATTCGGCGCTAACAGAAAGCAAGTCACAAATGGCTGTAGAAAAATAACTAAATACGATAACAGCTTGAAACCAGTTTATTTGTATACATTGTTCCGTTATTTCTCAACATAATTTCCACCAACATTGATGCACTTATCCCATCATTTTATCAGTCCTCCCAAACCCTCTGCATAGAACTGCGTGCTCTGTTTTCTAAACCACGTTTTCACTTCACATTCAACTTGGGCGTCATTCTCGAAATGTCTCCCGCCAAGGTGGGTTTTCAGTGATTATGCTGACAAATTTTTGTCCCGCAAAGCGGTGCATAGCTGGGTAGAAAAAGTTACGAGAGAGAGTTAATAAGTAAGTCACACAGTTCTGTGGGATGGCGGGTAAATGAAAATATAGCACGCTTTTTTATGCCGCTAGTTTGGGAGGACTGTTAAAACGATGGGATAAATGCATCAATGTTGGGGAAGAATGAAGAGATTCTACGGGACATCAAAGCGGAGAGAGAGAAATGCTAAAGAGGGAGCTAAGCCATAGCAAACCAGCTGAAGCCAAGGAAAAGACCACTGAAAAGCCGCAAGATGAAACCCAACAAAAGACTGAGACGGTACCGTACTACATGAAATCCAAGAGGAAACCGATATACCACCAGACCACTGGAGAAATCATAGGGGAGGAGAGTGACGGCGGCACAGATTACCCTCTTCCAATGACCCTGGAGGAGCTCCTAGGAACGACTAGAATGAATGAACTCGAGCTAGCAGAATACAATAGGAAAGTGGAAAGCAAAAGACAAGAAATTGCAAACAGGCGCAAGAGAATCGAAAGGGAGAGGGAAGAGACATTACGCAAACAAGAAAATGAAAACGTCGAAAAGTTCCTACAGAGAATACACAAAAAAGGAGGCAAAAATACCAAATAAAAAGTCCTTTTAAGAACTGCAACCTAGTCAAGCCAGACGAACCAGCAGCCTTCACTGACACATGACACCACCAGAGGAGACGGACACAAAGACAGCAGCCATCAACCCCCCCCCCCCCCCCCCCAGCTGACGTCACAGACACAAAAAGCAAATACAACCAGTCCGGATCAGGACCAACTCGTAAGAGCGCATAAGACAAAAATCAGGGTGAATAAATCCCACAAAAACCACGGACATCAACAATAACTACAGCTGAAAGAAGCAGGTTGAACGAGGCCGAATTTGGAATTTTTGTTTTTAAACCAAGCAAGCAAGCATCAATGTTGGTGGAAATTATGTTGAGAAATAAAGGGACAATGTATGTATAGCAATAAACTGGTTTCAAGTTGTTATCATATTCAGTTATCCCGGGAAGGTTAACCCGGTCAACAAATGCCCGCAGAAGTCGGATGTGTCGGCCTAACGGCGCAAGAACGCAGACTCTGCTGTAATCAGGCACAAGCGCAATCACGTCCGGAAAGAAAAAAAACTCCGGATGAACGCAGAAGAAGAAGAATGATATTTAGTTATTTTTCTACAGCCATTTGTGGCTTTGTGACTCACCCTTGTAGTACCGTCTACTGTCATACGGTAGCTCAGTCATATCTGACTGAGACCTGACTGTTGACTGTGATGCCCTGTAAAAGAGGCAGACAATTAACTGTATGTCTACGTATTTTCCTGTGATTTTCAGTTGTGAAAACGTCTGCATTGTTTTTCATTAGCTGTGTGGTGGTCTTCACACTGCAAATCACAGGGCCCCGAACCAAGTATTTGTGTTCCCTTTAACAGCTGTTTTTCTTTAATTTCACATCGACAGTTATTGACCAGGCTTGAACTGAGGATAAGAAATGAAACAGAAATCAAATAGAGAATAGGAATGACCAAAAATTCTTTCCACATCATGAAATCAGTATTGGCATCTAGAGATATTAACAACGCTTAAAATGATAATTTTCAAATTTTATGTTTATTCAACATTACTACTAGAAGCCTGGACAATGAACGAGCAATCAAAAGTCGAATATAGGCCCAGGATATTGTGGAAATACAGAAGAGTATGTCGTATTTCATGGTACACAAAAGAAATCATACACAGAGGCTCTAGAAAAACTGGGAATGGCAAGAGAGTTGATGAAAGAAATATGAAAAAAGATAAGTGAAATATTTCGGCCACGTTAAAAGTCATAACACTCTTATAAAAACCATACTGGAGAGTAAGGTTGAAGGCAAACGAGCAAGAGGTAGACAAAACAATACAAGTGGGAAGGTAATATCAGAGACGACGAACAGCAATCTGACAGAATGTACAGTCAGGGCGAGAGACAGGACAGTGTTGGAGATCCATTGCAGCCAACCGTTATTGTGGAGACGGCACCCGATTGATTGAACTGATGATAGTAAACTGCCCAGTGATCTCCTGGCACCTTAGGGGGCTGCGTGGTCTCGAGGTATGGTGTCCGCCTCGAGTGCTAGAGTTCCAGGGTTCAAGCCCCGGTGAGGACTGGGATTTTTTTCACGTGGACTTCTAGTAATAAAATTTCCCCTGGTCTCTGGGTAGTGAGATCGGACGCCCGTGTGCATTGTTGCGCACGTAAAATTGGCATTTTGAAATTGAAAAAGAGTAGCTGACGGCGTTGCCAGGGCAAAATTTCGAGTTAAAAATCTACCCAAAGTATTTCAGGTTCCTCGCCGGTGCTACGGAGTTCGTGCACTGAGCTGAGTTTCTCCAGACTCAGGTTTGAGTTAGGAGGAGAAGCGGAGCACTTATGGGTTGCACCCATGTGCCAGTGATGTTGGATACATCGACTAAACTAAATTAAACTCCTGGCGCCTTAAGACAGTTACACATTTGTGAAGACGTTTCTGTCAGAAAGAAATATGCGCGCTCTGTCAACTGTGGTTGACACTTTCTGTGACGCAAAACGTGTTTCGTGTTCTTTTAATGATAATCAGGGCTTGACACGCGCACAAAAGATCAGCGGGGAAGATTAGACACATGCCCACAGATAAGAGATAAGTTGATATGCGATTGCGAGATTCCTGGAAAAACCGCACACAATGTCGTCTTGCTGTAATGATTTACATCCTGCTGTTGTCATCTCGGCGGCTAGCTCAGCATGGCCGAAAGGATAAGAACGCGTGTTCATAAACATCCGGTGTGCTGATGCCGAGGTAAGGGGTTCAACCCCTACTACCGGACAGCTGGACTTAAATGTTGACCTCTCGTCCTTGACCTGGGGACGTTAATTACAAGTACCTCTGAAGTCGGAGTGGGTTCACCTGATGGCGAGGGACACTGTTAGCAGGTAAAGCTAATCCACACGCAAAATTCAGGTCAGCACTACTAGAAGTTGTGAGTGGACTACGCTTGAGTTCAAAGCAAGCGAGCGCAAAAAAAAAATAATCTCGGCGGCTGCAGTCACGTGGTGGCCAGAGCGTTTGCTTGCCGGTCCGATGATGTGTTCGAATCCCCATCCAAGCCGGCGGGGGGGGGGGGGGGGGGCGGTGTGTTTCCATTTGAGCTCAACTGTCAGGTCCACCCAGATTCACGTGGGTACCGGGAAATTTCATGGGAAGAAGAGGCGGCTGATGTGATAATGATGACATCACTCATCGAGTGCTGATTGGTCTAAAAAGATGGCGCTAGCACCATGTATCCAGTATGCCACGTGACGTGAAAAGGACCTCTTTTCTTATTTTACATACATACATGCGTAGCCACACACACACACGCACACGCACACGCGCACGCGCACGCGCACGCGCACGCACACGCACACGCACACACACACACACACACACACACGATTTGTGTAGTATTTGAAGTGGTTGCGCCGTCTGCCTCCCGCTCCGCTTCGATTCCGGACTACAATATTAGCTCACGAGTGCAATTTTCTCGGATACTGCTGGGGGTCGTCGCTTGGGCTCGTATTTTATACGACGCTTTCGGCAAGCCTCCCCACGGAAAGATTTTCTGTTCTGCTATTACCCCTGCGGAAAGATACTGAGCCATGTGGAATGAAACCCGGTGCAATGAAGTAGATCCGCTTACCTTGCCTCTCATATATATATATATATATATATATATATATATATATATATATATATATATATATATATATATATATATATATATATATATATATATATATACTAGCTGACCCGGCCCGGCTTCGCCCAGGCCCTGGAGGGGATCTATCTATCTATCAGTCTGTCTGTCTGCTTGTTTGTCTGTCTGTCTGGCTGACCCGGCCCGGCTTCACCCAGTCCCTGGTGGGGAGCATCTCATTTAATTCATATAAGTAGTCATATAAGCTCTCCCGTTACCGACTATCTGTCTGTCTGTCTATCTGTCTGTCTGTCTGTCTGTCTGTCCCGGCCCGGCTTCACCCAGTCCCTGGTGGGGAGTATCTCATTTAATTCATATACGTAGTCATATAAGCTCTCCCGTTCCCGAATGTCTGTCTGTCTATCTGTCTGTCTGTCTGACCCGGCCCGGCTTCACCCAGTCCCTGGTGGGGAGCATGTCATTTAATTCATTCATATAAGTAGTCAAATAAGCTTCCGTTCCCGACTATCTGTCTGTCTGTCTATCTATCTGACCCGGCGTGGTTTCGCCGGTAAACAGTAACTTAAAAGAATGTCCTTCCACACACCATTCATTATTTTTAATGAAAACTGTTTTTAATCACCGACATGACAGTTGATAAGTTCTGTAAGCAGAAAAAGATGGGTTACAATGTTATGCATTATGCATTATTTTTATGCAAACTTTGAAAATGCCTTAAAGATTATATCATTATTTATTATAACTCATATGCCTGAAAATAACTATAGACAAAGAGTTTAACAATAGTGCAAGTAAGTCCAACAATATGACTATAAAGTATATAGAAATGTTATTAAAAGTTATGCCCCTTGAAATAAATTTTCTAGAGTGAAGTCCCCCTGCTATATAGACATTATATAATGAAAATGAAAAAGTAAATGTTATTAAATAAGTCGAAGATTTTACACTATGAAACTATTATAGTCGGTTGCACAGGAATGAAAGGAAGACGTGTAGAAAATTTCATCTCAATCGGATGTACCGTTATCGAACGCATCCAATACATAAATACCCACAAACACACAAACAAAGCCACATACACTCTGTTTATATATATATATATATATATATATATATATATATATATATATATATATATATATATATATATATATGTGTGTGTGTGTGTGTGTGTGTGTGTGTGTTGTCACCTTGCCGTGGCGTCCTGGCAGACGATATTTTGTTACACAGTGCTTCAAAAAAGGCCTAATAACCACACAACCCAGGACTGGAACCAGGGATAAAATTATAGCTCTCTATAGCACAACACCTGGGCTGAATTTAGAGACCATGTGTTGCCCACGCAGCATGATCCCTCTCTTGGCCTACCTAGTTTACTCCAGAGGAAAGGGAACACTAATACATCTGGAACAAGACCAGCTGCAGAAGCTGCCGGATCAGCAAAGCAATACTCTAACTTTCCGCCCGTGAGAGCTTTGACCCTCACCAGTTGCCAACCAAGACTTAGAGCCTGGTCTGCCCTGCCATGACATTTAGTGCGTAGATTGCATTTCCTTGCACCAGGATAAGGCTTGTACCCTCCCAATTGTGCTCATCACTCGAAGCCATTGGCATACTGCTGGGTGTTCGGTTTTGGTAAGCGCTGTCCAACATTCGACGCTAACAGAGAGTAGATAGTACCGTCTCCTGTTATGCGGCAGCTCATCATATCTAAGGCCTGTAAAACAAGACATGCAACTAATTGTTGGCTCTGTCTTACTTATTACTTGAATTTCTCACAGACAAAGCTTAGTTTTGTTAAGATGTCAACCTATATGTTCCAGTTTGATTGTTCAACTCCTTTCTGTTTAACACGAATAAACCAAAACATGTCCCGAAGCGGGAACTTGCTGTCATGTGTCTGTGATACGATACGGTCATCGCATTTTTTTGGCCTGGGCATACGGAGGAATAGATGGCCAATCTTCAACTCTGTTGGCGGACGATGAACGCAGGTGTCGAACCTTCACCCGACCACGCGCATGACATTATCAGCTTGGCTAGGTACATGTCCTCTACCCTATCGCGCCTGCTTAACTTTGGTTTGATTCGATTCTACCATAACCCCTACCCCGTTTAACCTTACGAAGAAGTTATGTTAGGACCCATCCCTGGCTCAGATTAATAATCCTGTGACTGAGTCAATCACAATCCGCTGCCCAAGGTTTTACCCTCACAGGTTATTGATTTGAATGTGATTGTTGTCCATATGGGTAATGATACAAATAGTTCCTATTTTAAAGTAGCAGATATCTGGGACACGAAGAGTTAAGCAGGCTCTTCACCTCATAGCTGTTTGTGCACACCAGTGGTGATCACAATGGGTGCTACTATCTTCTGGGGGAGCTAGGAGATCCGGGAAGACGGGGTGGATTATTCGACGCTTTTAATTGTGTAGTGGTTATAATAGCAAGAAACAAGAAAGAGGAATGTTTCTTATTTTTATTCTTTGTACCGAACGCTATAGGTGTGTTCAAGCAGACAAGGGATTGGCAGTCGGACAAATAAAGTTTGGGAAAATTTATTATACAGATCATGAAATCTCTCTCTCTCTCTCTCTCTCTCTCTCTCTCTCTCTCTCTCTCTCTCTCTCTCTCTCTCTCTCCCTCTCTCTCTCTCTCTTCCCCCTCTCTCTCTCTCTCTCTCTCTCTCTCTCTCTCCCTCTCTCTCTCTCTCTCTCTCTCTCTCTCTCTCTCTCTCTCTCTCTCTCTCTCTCTCTCTGCCTACCTATCTGCCTGCCTGCCTGTCTAACTGTCCACACACACAACACAGTCGTCCAACTTCCAGGCTGTGGGAACTACTTAACTTCAGTACAACACTTAGCGTGCCCAGTCGTGAGCGTGTAACCGACTACGGCACAGGGACGTATAGACATCCAAAACGTTAAATTACAATTGCTTGAATTAATTGTTAAGCACTACGCTGTCTCCTGGCTTCTTTGTGTGCGGTGTTTTCATTTCGTCTTAAAGGTGGCTAAACTAATATTTTTCCTTTAATTATTCCGACTTGAAAGTACAATACCCAACTGCAGGTGTAACAGTGTAGATTATCAAAGTTATGTGACGATCTTATTTCGGGAGTCTCCGTGGCGAAGTGGTCAAGACGTCTGACTCGGGATCCGAAGGTTGTGGGTTCGATTCTGGGCCGCGTCCTTCCGTTCACGAGTGAAGTTTTTCGGAGATTCCTGAGGGTCGTCACTGGAGCTACGGAGTTCGCACGTTGTGCGACGCTTTTCGCGCTGCAGAAATAGACTGAGCCATATGGCATAAACTCGGTGCAATGAAGTCGACCCGGTCGACATTTAAGCGACATTTTTTTTTCTATGTATAAGAATTCGATTCATATCTTGAGGAGATTTTTTTTTTTTTTTGGGGTTTGGCGGTCATCCCAGACAAGCTGGTTCCCCGCTTCCCCCTGTTTTTGGCGTGGACCCTTAGTCCCACTGTGAGCTATTGCCCACAGTGGTCCACCGGGCCCACATTTAAAGTAATGCTTATGTGAGGTTTTTTTTTTGGATCACCCGGCCCCCGACCAGACCAGGCGCACTACTCCAGAGGGCAGCAAATGCGTCTGATCTTAGCCAAAGGACCGAGAATGATCATCCCGGCCTACGACCAGCCCAAGCGCACTACTGGAGGGGAGGGGGGGGGGGGGCAGCAAATGCACTTGACCTTAGCCAAAAGGCCAAGAAGCAATTCTCATCTTAAGGAGATGGAAGCGAAAGATTTAAACGTTGTGAAGAGAAACCAGAGTATGCTAAACTTCTGTTTAGACAAACGCAGCCTATAAAGAAATAAATAAGTTACTAAACATTATTTATTATTCAAAAACTTGGTGCCTAAAATTTAAATAATATTAAAAACTGTATATAGCTTTTATGATGGTAACATTAAATTTATACTTTCTAGAATATGAATAAAATTTTTACAGGAATAAACATATACTTCTCTTGCAAAATAGCTGTCAGTACAAATATAGTGAAATCTATAATTGTTCCCCTTGATTGCTGAAGCGGTAATATGACTTCAACTTAGATGCAATTATTTCCCTTGTAGTAAATAAAATAAAATTAGTTGCATATCCTTTACAGGGCCGGCATCCCTGGTCTAGGTGTTACACGACTTTCTCCGTAATCCCGTATACTCTCGTAACTTGACGTGACGTGCGCGAGAATTGGTAGTGGTTCTCTCCGCGTCGGTAACTTACGGGGTATGTGAGCCGGTCGCTCAGAAAGCAATGGCAAACTACTGAGCGTAATCTTGCCAAGAAATCAAAAATCAGCTGAAAGATGCTGATGTTGACAGCGATGTCCTGTAAAGGATATGCAAAACATTTTTTTTAAAATGACATCTTTGTCAAAGCTGTCTACAATAATCGTTCTACCTATCGTTTGGTTATTGCGTGATGGTTTAATTCCAGATTCTTGCACCCATCGACGAAATGACCGTTTACTCAAACCCAATGCATGCACTGTTCTTTTCTTGGAATTTGTAATAGTATAAAACAGTGTCAGAGTCTCACATGGAGTCGGTAGAAACATAAAGATAGAAGGGAATTAGAGAAGGGGCATAACCCCAATACAAGGGAGACACACTCGAATGCTCGAACAATCCAGAGCCTTCGAGAAGCATAGGTCAGTTCGCCTACAGCTCCGTGGACACGCTGACCGCGTGCCAGGACCTGTTCCACGAGAAGCTCAAGGAGAGTTACAGCCCATGTCCGATCGAGACACGTTGGAGGGCAGACACGGACTGGACATCGAAGGAGCAACAGGGTTTACCTTAAGGGGGACTTGATAGCTTAAACCCCGAGTGTATTTAGGGGTCTTATGCATACGTTAGATAGCTGATAGAGTTGTTGTATTGATCATGTATTATTGGTTTATTGTAAACTCCAGTGATATGCAATTCAAGGGTTGCTGGCTGCGAAAACCTTTCTTCGCCAGCTTAATGTAACATAATATAAATAAATGATGTTCGATTGTATCTGAACGGAGTTTGTTGCCTGTATGAGCCCGGGTTTCATTCCCCTAGGTATCCAGGACGGTGACAGGCTATTTGGGGGCTAGCCGGTTTGGCAAGCACAAGCTTTACTTTCCAGACAGCTCTTGGTTTTGCCAAGTAAAATATATCAACTTTCGTACATGACAAAGTCTATAACTTTGCAGCTATCATCGTATTATCTGTGAATAAGCTATTGTAGTCCCTATATAAAAGTAATTGAAATAATTATGATATTCATGAAATTTGACATTGACATGACTGGACAATTACAGTGACCGTTACTAATTTTTTTTTATTCCAACATCAGATTGTTCCGCGAAATATCGTGTGTATGTAACCTCTCCTCCAGCAGTGGCGAGAAAACAGCAGAACCAAACAAGACTACAGTCAAGACACCAGGAAAAATAAGATGAGTCCCATTTCATGCTCATTATATCCCTAAGCGATACTCATGCATTTTTCATTGATGTAACATTTTTCATTGTATCGGTTTTTATATATATGCTAATCTCATAACCAAGTAAACCTGCTCGTGCAAATTTGAATGTAAACATTAAGGGGGATAACCAAGTTGTGTACACCCAGACTAATTTCAAAGGGATTTAATTTCGATAAAGTGAACACTAACTAAAATACAAGATGTCAACATTAGAATAGTGCATTGAAGCAGGAATTAGGTTAGGGTATACTGCCGAGAAACTGTCAGAATGGGCACAAAAGACACATTCAGAAAATATTGCACGAGAAGACAGAGCAGCAGAAAAAGAAGAGAAAAAGATGCAGATGCAAATAGAGGCTGAAGAGAAAAAAATGCAGATGCAAATAGAGGCTGAAGAGAAAAAGATGCAAGCGGAAAGAGAAGAGAAAAAGATGCAGATGCAAATGGAGTCTGAAGAAAAGAAAATGCAAATGGAGGCTCAAGAAAAGAAAATGCAACTGGAGGCTCAAGAGAAGAAGATGCAAATGGAGCTCGAAGCTGCGACCAAGCAAGCCCAATTAAATGCAGAAACACAGATAAAACTGAAACAAATGGAAATTGATTCCAACTTAGAAATTTCAGTAAACAAAATTAGAAGTAAGGAAGAGGAACAAAAATACAACAAATATAAAGGCCTAGTCAAGCCCTATTGTTCAGGAGATTCAATAAGCGCATACTTAGAGAACTTCGAGTGTTTAATGACTTACCATAACGTCGCAAAAGTCGACTGGGCATTTATTCTGATGAGAAATTTAGCATTAGAGCCCTTAAAAGTGATAGAGACAGTTCCACAAGACATGAGGAAAGATTACAGCTATTTAAAACAAAGAATACTCCAACATTTTTCACTAGATACAGCAGGCTATCAACTACAGTTCTCAAAATTAGCCCCATCACCTAACCAAACTTTCATAGACTACGTGTCGACAGTCCAAGATATTTCTACAAAATGGATAACCTCAGCAAAAACAAATAACAGCCATGATAAACTAAAGGAGCTAATTATAATCGATAAAATCATTACCACAATACCAACCCCTTTTTCTAAATTTTTAAGGCAAATGGATTGTAAAACTATCCAAGAAATAGAAAATAAGGGGAGCGCATATTTTACAGCTAATCGCGATATTTTTCAGTTAAATATGAGCCAAAATGAAACAGCAGCGGTTACAAACACCAAATATTCAAAACCAGATGGAAATAGGTTCAAACAACGCTCTAAGTTCACAAAACCAGTCCTGTGTCAGTATTGTCATCTGACACACGAACAGTACGCGATGTGTTACAAATCACCGAATTATCCACATCATCTCCAAATGATAGTAGAAAAACAAAAAACAAAAACAAAAGGGACGCATATCATAGAGCAGTTAAATGTTATTTTTGCGCGAGTTATGGGCATTTTTCAACACGCTGTGATGGGAGAAAGATGATGAAGCAGGCCAATGCCGCATTAATAGATACATCTTCAGATGAAGAAACTGAACAACAGAACGAATGCGACATCCAAAATGAAAGTGCAAATGAGTTAGGTAATGCAGTAGAGATCATTAACACCATCACTGATAACACATGTAACACCTGCAGAAAATTTCAGCTTGATACCACTTTGTTATGCGGCCACACAATCCCAGTGTCTAACGAAATGGCCAACACAGCCTTAACATCAACAGGCAAGTTAAAATTTGCGACAGGTTTTGTTAATAACAAACAATGTACACTAATACGAGATAGCGGGGCGACTCTTTGTGGAATTAAAAGAACATTAGTTAATGACAAAGACTACACACACAAATACGTAACATGCCGCACATTCGCAGACACCATCGAAAGATACCCCCTAGCACTGGCCGAAATTCAGACACCTTTTCTGTCAGGACAAGTGCTATGCGCAGTATTAGAAGATCCTTGCGCTGAAATTATTCTTGGAAATCTTCCTAATATAGAATCCTGTTCTGAAGATGAAATCAGAGAATGGGAACAGAAAAACTGCATCCAGAAAGCAAACTGTGAGTCCAGAACTCAAGAACACATTTGCATGTCTCAAACTGCCAAAAACACAAGGGAGAACACCTATGACGGAATTCAAAACGAATTCACAGAGGTGCATAACACAGGGGTGGTTGAATCTTGCAATGACACCATCAGCATAAAACCTCGAACTGAGGACGCAACCGAAACACGAAATTGTGAACCTGTAAATGTGCAACAACAGACAGAATACGCCAATATACTGACCAAACAAATGACTCACATAACCCACATGAACAACTCAACAGAAACAACAAGGAACATTAACCGGACTAACAGAAACAACATTGACAAGAACAACGATGACAATTCCACTTTAACGACACATTCTCTTAACAGAAACGACGAAGTCAACGACACAATAGCAACCACTCTTCTTAATCATGACAAATATCTTGACCAGTCATTACAAACTGACTCGACTTCTTTAAATCACTCCCAACCGAAACCATATTATACCAGGAACAACAATAACAGAAGCACAGCAACAACAGTACTTCTTAACAACACTACTACACAAGACAATGAAGACAACTTCACATTACAGACAGTTTCTCATGAAGACAAAACCGCAGTTACCAAACCAACAACTGAGAGAACTCATAATTTCCAACTTTATGAGTCGAAAGAATTTGGTTCTCTGAGAACTAGAAACAATTACGGCATGAATTCCAAGAAACATAACCAAAGAATACAAAGATATCCAAGGGACACTACTATTGACAAAGAAACATTATTAGCAAATGATTATCATCATCTGTGTTCCTTGCAAATTTATCATCGATCAAGCACACATAAATCTAAAACAGAAACAACACATAAAGCTGCAGTAAGTTATGCAGATACAAAAATAACACCATCAAGCAACATTCATGCAAACATTCAGTATGCAAATAAACAAATACAAACAATTAACTTCACACAAAAGCAAAGTCAGAAACGATTGCATACAAACAAACTACTTTATTGCATGAACAAAACCAGCAAACGATTCGGATCTAAATAAGATCTAAACACCGCTGAGTCCACTCAGGCTGTTTCATACCTTGTGTGTTCAATTGAAAACTAAACTAACACAATGTGTGACGACGATGTTGCTGCCCTTGTTGTAGACAATGGCTCTGGTATGTGCAAAGCTGGCTTCGCTGGAGATGATGCCCCAAGAGCCGTTTTCCCATCCATCGTTGGCAGACCCCGTCATCAGGGTGTGATGGTTGGTATGGGTCAGAAAGACAGCTATGTTGGTGACGAGGCCCAGTCCAAGAGAGGTATCCTTACCCTCAAGTATCCCATTGAACACGGCATTGTCACAAACTGGGATGACTATGGAGAAGATCTGGCATCACACCTTCTACAATGAGCTGAGAGTTGCCCCAGAAGAACACCCAGTCCTGCTCACAGAAGCTCCCCTCAACCCCAAGGCCAACAGAGAAAAGATGACCCAGATCATGTTTGAAACCTTCAACACCCCCGCCATGTACGTAGCTATCCAGGCCGTCCTTTCCTTGTATGCTTCAGGTCGTACCACAGGTATTGTCCTGGATTCAGGTGATGGTGTTACCCACACAGTCCCCATCTATGAAGGTTATGCTCTGCCCCACGCCATCATGAGGTTGGACTTGGCTGGTCGTGACCTCACAGACTACCTGATGAAGATCCTCACAGAGAGAGGCTACAGCTTCACCACCACAGCAGAGAGGGAAATTGTTCGTGACATCAAGGAGAAGCTTTGCTACGTTGCTCTTGACTTTGAACAAGAAATGGCCACCGCTGCCACATCCTCTTCATTGGAGAAGAGCTACGAGCTTCCTGATGGACAGGTCATCACCATTGGCAACGAGCGTTTCAGGTGCCCAGAAGCAATGTTCCAGCCATCTTTCCTTGGTATGGAATCTGCAGGTATTCATGAAACCACCTACAACTCCATCATGAAGTGTGATGTTGACATCCGTAAGGACTTATACGCCAACACCGTCTTGTCTGGTGGTACCACCATGTACCCTGGCATCGCTGACCGTATGCAGAAGGAAATCACCTGCCTTGCTCCACCAACAATGAAGATCAAGATCATTGCTCCCCCAGAACGCAAATACTCTGTATGGATTGGAGGATCCATCCTGGCTTCCCTCTCCACCTTCCAACAGATGTGGATCTCCAAACAAGAGTATGATGAATCTGGCCCATCCATTGTCCACAGAAAGTGCTTCTAAACATGTTATTACATCTAAAATACAGCATATATGTCTTAATCTCATGTGCAAGCTGCAATAAATTGAATTGTCAGTTAAATAAATACCAAAGCAAGCATTGCGTGGCTTTAAAACAGCAATCATTCTCTAGTTTCATTACTTTAAATTGAATCCTTCATTTACCATGTTTTTAAATGCCTGACTTTTAGCTACAGAAATCTAAGAAGATTACAATAAAGAATCAATCCTTGATGCATAATTTTAAAAAAAAAAAAAAAAAAAAAAAAAAAAAAAAAAAAAAATAAATCCATCAGTACAAAGACTACCATTTCTAATTCACCATCCACCTATGTACCAGATAAATACAATTTCCTTGAAACACACACCTCAACCAACAAAAATGAACAATCACATTCACCAAACAGTAGAATGAACAAAGACAAATCACTGACACTCTTGCTACTTTTACTGTTAACGCAACTTCAAATAACATTACCTACCTTTCAAAATGAATCTTTCACCACGATCCGAATAACAAACAAATTGTTCATCATATTTACCATCTCATTCATATATCAATCAACATTGCGCTAAATTGAAAGAGCAAAAACCGTGCTACAATTCATTAACTCCTGTTGGTGCAAAATTTTTCATATAACTTTGATATATGCCTATAGTAAATTTATTTTCACTCTTACATTATTTAGACTTATTTTTACATCGATACCTATACAATTATGTAATATGTGCAATTGTAAGAGTATCCGTTTAGAGGATGTAATGTGCAAATTGAAATCAATTTTTTCTAACCCACCCGTATTAAGATTACCAAACATAGATATACCTTTTATTCTGACCACAGATTCGAGTGCTATCGCAATTGGAGGATGCCTGATGCAGGAATATCAAGGCGTGAGACATCCAATACTCTATATCAGCCGCAAGCTTAAAAAGGCAGAAATCCAATATTCCACAGTTGAGTTGGAGTCATTAAGTCTACTTTTTTGTATGCGTCGTTTATCTAAGTTCTTCTTAGGTTCCCATTTCGTTGTTTTCACCGATAAGTCCGATAAGTCGCCACTGCTGGTACTTAAAGAAGGCGTTCCAAAGAATCATCGATTAACAAGATGGTGTCTTCTACTTCAGGATTTCGACTTTGAAATCCGCCACATCAAGGGTACGGATAATATTATTGCTTACATATTATCAAGGCAAACTAATGCACCAGCAGACTAACACTATGCACATTAATTAGTCGCCATATAATAAGCTGTGAGATTTTAGTCTGTTGCATAGAACAGTGTACCTCTACACTTACTGTAGAACTTTAACTTATAAGTGTCAACAGCCGATTTAATACTCTACTTATAGCTATCACAGACATGAAACTTTGAGAACCGCTAACTATATTGGGCCACATTGGCAATTAGCAGTACATCAAAAACATTCCGAACTGTGGAGATTAACATTTGTGAAGTTATTTCATCAATCACAAAACTGAAAGTTACCATGCGAATATTAATAACTGTGCATACGCGTGATTTCAATTGACTCGCAAACTAACGTAACAGAACATCGCACATACAAACAGCGATATACTTAACCGATTCCGACATATGAGAGACAACACAACAACGTGACACCAAAATGTTACCTACGAACTGTAACAGTATTGGAACAACACACGGACGAAAGAACGACAACACACGGATCGTCGTTGGAGTTAATTAATTTAATGTTATTAGTTAAATATGTATTACATTTGTGCTTTATTATATACATTAAATATGTGAACATGTAAATTATACATATTCTATTATAATATGTCACAAACATTCCCATTCATAGTTAAAACTTTCTCCCAATACAATTGTTGCAATTTAATTTATAAACCATTTTCTTATCACCAAAACAAATAGTACTTGATGCTTTGAATATAGCATATCGCCAGTTTCCTTTTTCTAAGGGCGACAAACATTTACCTCAGCTTAATTTGTATATTTTAACAAATTATTATATTGAATGAAAGGTGTGCGAATCAGAGAGTGAATGAATTAAATGAGAGAGCGATATACTGAGCGGACAAATTGTACGCAAAAAGTATTTATTTTAATTTGTCTGCGTTTTGAGTGTAAAATGTAACACTTGTCTAAAATGTGTATACATGTTTAGTGTTAGATAAAATAGGTCACTCTAAGAATCACTGTTTGAATACCCTGTACATGCGTTACACAGATTCATGACAAGGGATATTCCAGCTCGTGACACTTAGAGATGCACTACACACCACATACCCACAGGTAGCACACACTTCAGACATTAGATAGAACATACTCATAAAACTAAACACTAACAAATAAGTCATACACATTTTATTAGAGCAAGTAACAAAGCAGTAAACACACTAACAGGCAAACAGGAACATAAGTAGTTACTTGGGAGAAAACAATAGTGCATATATATATATATTAAGCACTATAAAACATACGGAAGTAAAAGTGTATCAAAATACACATTCAGGACAAGAATTGCAAGTGTTCTTAAATAAGCCAAGACAATTTGTCTTGTCAAACCTCTCTAACACAGAGTTTAATATCTGGGGTATCAAATGGATACTTGAGAAGGGCGCGGTTGCAAATACAACTAGAAGCGTCAGGGAACTTCGGTCGGATAAGCATGTTTAAGGATATGGAAGAGATAGGGACTCTCCAGCAATCACCCTGGATTGTTGTACGGGGAAATACATGAGTTAATAGTGCAAATATATATATGGCCAGGTTCCCATCCACGAAACTACCAAATACCAACTTCATGTGATCCTATGACATAATTAGTGCAAACTAATTACCATATACTAACCAATAGAAGCGGGGAGAGGGGATTCCCCTGTCAGAGTCTCACATGGAGTCGGTAGAAACATAAAGATAGAAGAGAATTAGAGAAGGGGCATAACCCCAATACAAGGGAGACACACTCGAATGCTCGAACAATCCAGAGCCTTCGAGAAGCATAGGTCAGTTCGCCTACAGCTCCGTGGACACGCTGACCGCGTGCCAGGACCTGTTCCACGAGAAGCTCAAGGAGAGTTACAGCCCGTGTCCGATCGAGACACGTTGGAGGGCAGACACGGACTGGACATCGAAGGAGCAACAGGGTTTACCTTAAGGGGGACTTGATAGCTTAAACCCCGAGTGTATTTAGGGGTCTTATGCATACGTTAGATAGCTGATAGAGTTGTTGTATTGATCATGTATTATTGATGTATTGTAAACTCCAGTGATATGCAATTCGAGGGTTGCTGGCTGCGAAAACCTTTCTTCGCCAGCTTAATGTAACATAATATAAATAAATGATGTTCGACTGTATCTGAACGGAGTTTGTTGCCTGTATGAGCCCGGGTTTCATTCCCCTAGGTATCCAGGACGGTGACAAACAGTTTCCTGGGATCAGCTTCTTGACAAAAATATGTGTACACCTTCATAGCGATTCTTTGAAGTGTATACACAATTTCGCATTCAATCCCATTGAAAAATATTCACACATTTCAACGTTAGCGATAAGTGGTAAGATTTAAAACAAAAACAAAAACATATTAATCAAGTTTCATGAAATAACCCACATTTTGAAACACCTCTGAACAGTCCTATAGTATGTCCACATTTGTTTGCCTTAATTCACGATCAATTATTTTGAAAACTGTCTGTTGCATCGTTATGAAATTTTTCCAGCCGTCTTATATTTACCCTCACCCAAGGAATATGTATTTGATAGGTCCAAAAACAACTTAAATCATTGAAAGCGGCGACATTCCTTTGATGTTTTGCTCAACAACTAGTGATTTCTCGCTAACAAAGTTATTTTTACGGTAATGGGGACCTGCAAATTCTGATGACACACAAAGGCGTATCCGGATTCGTATGGGAGTGGGTGCAATGAAAGAACTAGCTTAAAATCGACAGGATCGGCTGCATTGCACCGGGTTTTTATCCCATATGGCTCAGTTTCTTTCCGCAGCGCGGAAAGCGTCGCACAAAGCACGAACTCCGTAGCTCCAGAGACGACCCTCGGGAGTCTCCGAAAAAATGCACTCGTGAAATGAAGGACGCGGTCCAGAATCGAACATACAACCTTCGGAGCCCGAGTCAGACGGCTTGACCACTTCACCACGGAGAATCCCGAGAGGGGTGCAATGTGTAATATTAGTAAAGACAGAGAATTTACGGAGGCACGGGGTAAATAATTTGTAAATTAACAGGAAAGTAGAAGGAATATATTTCTTACCTTATTTTTCATTTCCTTTTTGTTTCTTCAGCTGATGCTGATGCAGTAATGTTTAGGGTCTGCAATTCGTCTGAATAGTTGGAGCAAAATATCCCAGTAAGTGTGTACGTAGATTAAGGTCTGCGATCTGCTCAGACCTTAATCTGTGTCGGACGATTCCAGTAGGTTGATGATTGCTCTCGGTTGCATACAATTCAATCCATCCTTTCTCCAATAGTCCTCTTCCTCTTTCAACACATGGTCCTGACGTTTTCTCCAGTAACTTTTATCAATATTTAATAGCGCGGACAGACAGACAGACGGACAGACAGACAGACAGACAGACAGAAAGACAGACAGACAGACAGACAGACAGACAGACAGACAGAACGAACGAACGAACGAAAGACTTTATTTTCAAAGGGTAACAAATTGGGCACGCAGGCCCGTCTTACATTCGGCCCTTCCATTCACTCATCTTTCTTTCATCAACAGTGCATAGGAAAAACCATTGTCACATGAATTTTGTAAACATAAACAATGCATATTACTATGTTATGAGACACATCCACCACCCACCCACACATCCCCCATTCACTCCAACTCCCCCACCCAACCACACACATAACCCACACACACATACATTCCCCCACCCATCCACCACATCCCTACACCTACACATCTCCCCACCCACACACACCTCTCACCCACCACACATCCCATCCACCCACACCCCAAGCACACATACATTCAATAACCCACACATCCCCCACCTACACACATCTCCCCGCCCACTCACATATCCTCTACCCGTCCCATTACCCACCAACAATCACTCATCCACATATCCTCCTCCACCTACACACCTCCACCCACCCAGCCAAACACACATTCCTCAGCCACACACACATCTCCCCGTCAACTCACATATTCCGCACCTACCCACACACAAATTCCGCACCCACCCACATAATCTCCCATCTCCCCCAGCCCACTCACAGATCCCGAGCCCACGCTTACAAACATCCCCCACCATCTCCTAACCTGCACACACTCACCCACCCACATATCCTCTACCCACCCATCCCCCAACCAAACATCCCTTAACCACACACCCTTACTCATATACAATCACCCACCCACACATCCTCTACCCAACCACACATCCTCCATCCACCCATCCCCCAGCCACACATCCCTTAACCACACACCCCTACCAATATACACACACATCCCCACCCACGCACAATCTCCCCACCCATACACACATCCCTCACACACATCCCCACCCCTCAACACATCCCCCATTCACAAACACACACCTCCCATCCACACACACACACAACCCACACACATATCCCCAACTCATACACTCATCCCCTCACACATCCCTAGACACACGTACTTATCCCTCAACCACTAACACCCACACATCCCTTACCCACTCATCAACACATACATCTCCTATCTACCCATCCACACTCACACACCCCAACCCCCCATCTAAGCACACATCCCCACCCTCACACACATCCATCACCCACCCGCAAACCCAACCACACCTTCACCCACCCACACACACATCATTTATCCACACCCAGCTCCCCTCCCACACAACACCACACCCACAAACATCCCAAAGACACATCCCTCACCCACACACACATCTCCCCACACATCTCCTACCCATCCACACATCCCCCAACTACAATCACCCTCACTACCCACACATACATCCTCCATCCAGCCACACACCCCCACCCAGCCAGACATATCCCCCACCCACACACACACATCTCCAAATCCATCACACACACCCATCATGCACCCCTAACCAACCGACATACATCCCCCACACATATCTCACCCACATACACTCCCCACCCATCCACCCAAACATCTCACACCCATACACATCCCTCACCCACACTCCCAAACCCACAACCACCCCCACCTGCACACATCTCCTACCCACCACATATCCCCACACCCACATCTCCCCACCCATATATATATACCCCCACCCTTCCCATAACCCACCATCAATCATCCGCCAACATATCCTCCTCCACCCACAACCACCTAGCCAAACACACATCCCCACCCACACACACATCTCCCAGCCAACCCATACATTCCGCACGTACCCACACACAAATCCCCCCACCCACCCACACAATCCCACCTCGCCCACCCACACACACATCCCCCATCCCCGAAGCTACTATTATGATCAAACTCCCACACTTTACACACACATACAGTGACGATTGTCGTGAGCATTGTCGCAAAATTGTAAAGAAAATGGAGAAAAATTGTACATATACATTATGTAACTTAAAAATTAGTGATGCAATTCAACTCTCTCTCTCTCTCTCTCTCTCTCTCTCTCTCTCTCTCTCTCTCTCTCTCTCTCTCTCTCTCTCTCTCTCTCTCTCTCTCTCTCTCTCTCTCTCTCTCTCATACTCTCTAATTCTCTCACCCACTCTACAGTGATGTACATGTGTTCATGTTATAAATTATAACATCAGTTGGCATTCAAAATGGTAATATGAACATGAGAATACACAACATATATGGAATAGCATGTAACATTATATGCGTGCGCTTAAATCTCTCTCTCTCTCTCTCTCTCTTTCTCTGTCTTTCTCGCTCTCTTCTCACTAACAGACCCATAGACACTCACAAACAATGGCCGCACACATACACACATTAACAAATCCATTCTTCCACTGTCTTCTCTCGTTCGCTCACTCTCCCCCCCCCCCCCTCTCTCTCTCTCTCTCTCTCTCTCTCTCTCTCTCTCTCTCTCTCTCTCTCTCTCTCTCTCTCGCAATCACTATTTCATCCATTAAGTCACTCTCTCCATCTTTCATTTACTCAATATCACACTCTCTTTCACTCTAACTCACACACAGACAGACACACACCCTCTCGCTATCAAATACACACTCCCTTGCATGCGCAAGAAAGCATATACATACACACACGAGCATACACACACTATACACACGCAAATACACACATATCCCCACGCCCACATACACACATCCACACCCATATACACATACTTACACACACACACACACAAATACACACTCCCTCGCATACACTGCATGCATGCACACATACACACAATCATGCACTCACATACAGGAACATATATATATATATACACGCACACACACACACATATATACACACGCACATACATATAGACACACGCATACATTTACGCACACATATAAACATACTTACGCACACAAGCACACATACAAACACACATTTACACACATTTACACACACACCCACATTCAGACGTGCACACACATACACACACATAAACACACGCATACACACATATGGACACACGTACACACCAACCCATCCACCCACACACTTACTCACACATACACGCTGCCTCACATAATCTCACCCTCTCACTCACTCATTTACTATCTAAACCACACTAACTCAAGCACAGACAAGTACACAGATACACACACATTCACCCACTCTCTCTTTCTCACCTTTCAATCACCTGCACATCCCACACCTCCCCACCTCTCACACATCTCCCCTCCCACACAAAACTCCACCCATAAACACATCCCCCCACACACACCCCCCACATACCTTCCCCATACACATCCCCGCCCATACATCTCCCCACCAACTCACACATCCTCCACCTACAAACATTCTCGCCACCCACACATACATCCTCCACCCACTCACATTTACCCCATCCACACTCACACACTCCCACCCACGCAGACATATCCCATTCACAGACACCCCCACACTCATCCCCCACACCCATTACACACCCATCCCCCAACCCACACAATCTCCTACACACCCATTCACCCACCCACACAAAAAAAGCGTAAAAATTAGTGTTGCAATTCAACTCTCTCTCTCTCTCTCTCTCTCTCTCTCTCTCTCTCTCTCTCTCTCTCTCTCTCTCTCTCTCTCTCTCTCTCTCTCTCTCTCTCTCTCTCTTCTCTCTCACTCACTCACTAACTCTCTCACTCACATCACAGTAATGTTATATTATACATGATAAAATCAAATGGCATACACAATGATAAGATGAGAATAAACCAAAAAAATAAATAAATATGGAATGGCATGTTACATGAAATCCGTGCGCTCAACTCTCTCTCTCTCTCTCTCTCTCTCTCTCTCTCTCTCTCTCTCTCTCTCTCTCTCTCTCTCTCTCTCTCTCTCTCTCTCTCTCTCTCTCTCATGTACATACACACACCCGCACACATCCATATACTTACTCACACGTACTCACGTAACACCCGAATATACACTCCCTCGCATACATTGCATGCATGCACACTTACACATACAAAGATATACAATACATACACGAGGAGCACACACACACACACACACACACACACACACACTCATCCATACACACATATGCACACGCACATGCATATAAACGCATATAAACACATCAACGCACACCTTAACACACGTACAGACAAACACATAGAGGCACACACAGATACACACATGTACACACACATGTACACCCATCCAGACATGCACACACATACATCACACTTTCTCATGCACTCTCTAATTCACCCACGCTCTCTCTTTTACACACTCACTCGCTCTCACACTCACTCATTCGAGCACATACACGCATACCCACAAATTCTCTCTCACTCACGCTCCTTTACTCACTCATTTACTCGCTGACTCTCTAACTCACACTCACTCACTAACTTTCACACTCTATCACACAGACAGGCAGACACACAGCCCACCCACTCTCTCAGATTCACTCATTCTCTAACTAAATCTCTCACACATATGTCAACACCCACCCACTCACTTTACACTCACTCAGGCACACGCGAATGCATACTCACTCACTCTCACTCATACTAATTCTTCCACTCACACTCTTTCTCACTCACTCTCTCACCCACTGTCTCGCTCACACACATACAGTGAAGAATGATAGTGGAAAAATGATACTAGTAGGTGACTTATGGAAGCATATAGTAGGTATGAAGTAAGTATTGAAAGAGTTTTCGGTTGAATGTGTAGGGACTCATTGGTGTTTTCAGTTCTGGTGGAAGGCTATTCCACAAGTGAGCACCAGAATATGCGAAACAAGTTTTGTATAAGTCCAATCTAGGCTTAGGAGGCTGTAATAAATTTAAGCGCTTACTGTTCATTGCATTAGATTGAATTAACGGTAGAAGATACTCTGGGGTATTTTCAGATATAATTTTATTCACTAATTTGGCTTTGTTAAAAAGGAAGCGCTTTTGAAGTGGTAGAAGTCTTAGATGGCTGTATAATTTATTACTTTCAACGTGCTTTATGCTAGAAACTAGACGTATAGCGCGGTTTTGAAGCGAACACAATCGTTTCATATTAGATTTAGGGCAACCATCCCAGACTGTGGAACAATAATCGAGAGGTGATTGGATATAGGATGCATATAATATTTTTCGTGTGCTTTCATCCAAAAAATGTTGAATTTTAGCAAGTTGGTAAACTTTTTGTGCTATTCTCTTGGTAAGGACGTGAACATGAGGGCTCCAGTTTAAATGTCTGTCAATTAAAAGACCTAATGTTTTATGTTCATTTACATTAATTATAGGTAACGTGTCCACGTGGAGCTCGAGCGGTGTCCCAGTTATGGCTAGGGTCTGTAGTTTTTGTCTGGTCGTTATTAGCATGGATTTGGATTTAGTCAGACAAACAGACAGACAGACAGACAGACAGACAGACAGACAGACAGACAGAAAGGTAGGTAGGTAGGTAGGTAGGCAGAAAGGTAGGTGGGTGGGTGGGTGGGTGGATGGCTGGCTGGCTGGCTGGCTGGCTGATTGGGTGGGTCGGTCGGTGGGTCGGTGGGTCGGTGGGTCGGTTGGTCGGTCGGTCGTGGATGGGTGGTGGGTGGTGGGCCGGCCGGCAGGCAGGCAGGCAGACAGACAGATAGATTAGATAGATAGATAGATAGATAGATAGATAGATAGATAGATAGATAGATAGATAGATAGATAGATAGAAAGATAGATATCGGTAGGTCGGTCGGTGGGTCGGTGAGTCGGTCGGTGGGTCGGTTTGTGAGTCGGTGGGTCAGTCGGTGGGTGGATGGGTCGGTCGGTCGGTGGGTGGGTGGGTGGGTCGGCCGGCAGGCAGACAGGCAGGCAGATAGATAGATAGATAGATAGATAGATAGATAGATATTGGTCGGTCGGTCGGTCGGCCGGCAGGCAGGCAGGCAGGTAGGTAGGTAGATAGATTAGATAGATAGATAGATAGATAGACAGACAGATAGATAGATAGATAGATAGATAGATAGATAGATAGATAGATAGATAGATAGATAGATAGATAGATAGATAGATAGATAGATAGATAGATAGATAGATAGATAGATAGATAGATAGATAGATCCCCGCCTGGAGCCGGGCCGAGCCAGCTAGTTTATTTATATAATCACGTTTCATGAAAGAACCCACAGTTTGACGACACCTCTGAACTATAACACTCAGTCTGTGCAAAAACGAAAGACCGCCAGACAATTTTAAAAATAGCGCGAATGTGTCTTGCTGGAGCTGTAATACTCTTAAAATTAAGACATTCATGGCGGGGCCGTAAAATATATACCGCATATAAACAAACATTGAAATCTGCTGTACAATCTCCAGAACAAAAATGTTTTTGTTGGGTGGACATAATGATAATGTTATATACTAAATCTCATCATTTTCCCTCAGTTGGTTACTGAGATATTGAATTTTATATTGAGGCAACCAAAAAAAAAAAAAAAAAAAAAACACACACACACTATAGTTTAAACAACGCGGGGAGTTGGCATAAGGCCAATCCCGTGAAAATATTCAACCTTGAGCTCTGATTGTCTGGCTACGCTGTAATACATTTAAAATTATGAATTTAATCTCAGACTCGTAAATTATATACCGCATATAAACAAACTTTGAAATCTGCTGTAAAATCTCCAGAACAAACATTTATTTGTTGGGTGGACATAATGATAAGGTTATATACTAAATCTCATAATTTTCCCTCAGTTGGTTACTGAGATATGGATGTTTATATTGCATCTTTCCCATTGCAACATACGCCTGTGAGACATGGACACTTACTAAACAAGCTGAACAGCGCATAAACGCCCTTGAATATAAATGTTATAGACGAGCTCTAAAAATATCTTGGGTAAAGAAAAGAACAAATGCATCCATACTTCAAGAGTTGAATATTGAAGAAGGTTGGCTATTAAAGACGATAAAACAAAGAAAATTGAAATATTTTGGTCACCTGAAACGTCACGAAAGTTTGGAGAGAACAACAATGGAAGGGTATATGCCTGGGAAGAGAGGAAGAGGAAGGCCAAAGAGAAGATGGGTGCAGGATGTGGCGGATGATCTCCAGATGGGTGTATCAGACGCGGGGCATCTTGCTTATGATCGAGAGGTTTTCCGGAAGGTTGTTATGGGAGCGAGGTTCTACAAAGGACATGCTACTGAATGAATGAATATTGAGGCAAACAAATGTGAATGCACTATAACAGTTTGTTGGCACAAGCCGAGCCTTGCAGCTATGTGGCCTGGTCTCAGCGGGAGGATGTCCTGCCGACATGGTACATGTCGTCGTCGGCATCTCCATCTGTCCTGAAGCTCTGTCAGCGATAGCACCATGATGACATGATTATAAGAACAGCGTCTAGCAGAATGTCAGATGCGCCATGATGCTGCAGAAAAGCAACGCTACTCTGCTTGTCGTGGACAGCTGCTGCTGCCAGGTCCAGTTGGGGGGGGGGGGGGGGGTGACAAAACGCCAGTGGCCCATGTCCTCAGGCCTTCTTTGGGTTTGGGTAAACAGGGGGAAACAGCTTTCGGGAACCCTCAGTTCTCTTGTTCCCTCAATCACCATGGAAGATAGTTCTCTGGGTTACTTTAACAACACGATCTTTTCATAGAACGATTAGATATATGTCTTGTCTTGGGGGAAAACCCGATAAGGGCACCTTGCACCAAATACGCACTAATGTAAATTCTTGGGCCATCAATGTCGGATTTAATCAAGCTACGATTTGTAGACTGCCTCATGTCTATTTGACACTTCAAAGAGTGCGACAGATGAAGCGCAGCATGCTACTGGTTGACTGAAAGGTAATAATGGGGTTTATTTAATACTGCTAGACCTTGGTCTATAAAGCTAACTGGTTGTCTCGACTGGTGAGACGAATTGGCGAAACGGCAGTCTTGCCATATTGGGAGTGGGTTGACCGTTGGCCAATCTAGCTAAGCGTCTTGTTCTTGGCATTGCCTGGGAACGAATCTGAGCAATATAGCTTCCCAGATGATTTCGCTTGTTCTTAGCAGCAGATGGGCGGGGGATATCTTTCTTCCTACGGCCTGAACTCTGCATACTGTCATCTTTCATCTGACTATAAACATTACAGATCCACGGAATGCCAGAAGGAGAGGAGTACTCCGTGGGGACGGATTCCACCCATCTATCTTCTTGAGCCGGAAGAGGCGATCCACTGTGCTATCTCTTTCGTCTTTCGGCCGATGGGGTGGCCAGGTGGACTGAATGGTTACTGGTCGATAGGATGATGTCGGGGATTTATATATACCTCTCTATCTCACTGAGAGAACCTGAACTCATCTGAATCTACGTGTTATGTGAGGCACTGCCGGTACATTGCGGCGACAGCTCCGATGAGAGCAGCGGCCGGAAGGAGTAGTATCTTCTTTCCTATTCTTGCTGGGAATGGGGAACGACACTTCTTTACATACAGATAATTACACACACACAACACCACAAATGCTGTGTCGTGAGAAAGAGAGGGTTTGCAATTGAGAGAGAAGCCGGGAAACGAAATGTGCCCAATAATAATAAAGGCTTGGTATGAGTGTGGAGAGTGAGTCTTATATGCAAAAAGTTCCTAGGGTCAAACGACAAGACCTCGTCAAGCTGAAGGCCTAGTCTAGGAAAGACGCCGCCAATCCAGGACCTCTTGTCAGGTCAGGCTAATTCAATCAGGTCTACTTAAGAGTTAGTATCTATTATAGTATATATTTTGTTATAGCAACTGATGATGCTGAGACCATTAGGAAGTCTCCATGTCGGCTGTACCAGAAGTTTAGGCTGGAGACTCTCACAAATGTTTGTCCTTTTCAGGGACCTTCTTTTGGAAGTAAGAACAGAGCTGAAGGTCTCGACAGGGCTCTACGCAGAAAGTATGTTTAAGACGATGCCATGTCAAGTTTTGGGCCATGCCAGGTCTAAGGGTATGATCTCTACGAGATAGAGCCACTGCTGACCTTGAAAGAATGACCATCAGCTGTACTGACACATCACCAGTCATCTCGATACGCTAGGATCGAGTCCTTTTGTATTATTGGCTGGACCCCGCCAATCACTCAGACACACCCATTATTATATAAGAACTGTTCTCCATGATATTATTTCCTACCCGACATTATGCCAAGTGATTCCATGGCACTTCCCTAGAACATTTGATTACTATAGACTGTGGTCCATGGAAACTTGGAAGCTTGATTCTACAGCGGCCTGTTGTTCCTACAACCGATCGGGAAGGAGGATACTACCGAAGGACCTAATCGGTGAGGCAGATGTCGACTGACGGGACTTTGTAGTACTCTTCGGTCTATGAGGAAAAGCCATGAGGCTCTGTGCCTGAACTTTATCCTTGTTGTGTCTGTTTAGAACTATCTGTTTTAACTGCCTTAATGTTTTCCTGTGCTGTTCTTTATTAGGTTAATAAAATTACTTTCAAGTTATTCTGACGATCGCCATGTTATCTATGCGTCAGCCAGAAAGACACGTCAGGGAATAGGTCCCGAGGTCGAAAGAGAGAGTGACAGTGAGTCCGGGGAACGGAGGAGGGTTGGCAAGCAAAGACCTATCCCAGCCAGAGCGAAAGAATAGTTTTGAAACATTGTGACATAGTTATTTGGGACCCTCCACGTAGCTTGTTACAATTTCTGGGGGCACGTCGCGGGATATTTGAAATCCTGGTGGAGTTCTGGCTGATATAGTGATAGGGGACAGATATTCTTGTCTACTATCAATAGGTTCTGCCTACTGTGCCTGGCTATTGTCTATACTCTTCCTGACACAGACTGACCGACATACGACGTGTTGTGGTCGTGTAATATATTCAGTTGTGTACTTGAGATAGAAATTTAATATACAATTACCTATTCACTTACCCTCTGAGTTTAAGATGGCATCAGCTAAATTTAATGTTGCTGAAGTACAGGCTACAGGGCGTGAGATGGGCTATGATGGGGCGGAGTTACAGAAATATGTGCAAGAAGTGGAAAGAGACTTCAGACAAGCTGTGCGCGAAGCTAAGAAAATTGAGGCTGAGGCTAGGAAGATGGAGGCAGAGCAGGCAGTCAGAGACCATGAGTTTAGTATGAGGGAGTTGGAGCTGAAAGCTCAAACTGCCAAGGAAAGCGAGGGTGCAGTTGGAGGCGCAGTTCTCCCTGACTCAACATCTTCTAGGTGGTGGTCCATACCAGGCAATGAAGTTCCCATTACTCCCGTTCGATGAACACAAAGATAAGATCGACCAGTATCTTCACAGATTTCAGTCGATGGCTTTGGCTATTGGATTGGAACGTGGGAAATGGAACTTGAAACTCTCACAGGGCCTGAGGGGGACAGCGTACGAGGTCTACTCAAGGTTGCCACCATGTATGGAGAATGACTATGAGGCCCTAGATAAAGCATTATTGAAAAGGTTCCAGATGACAGCCCATACATACCGACAGAGAGAGCCAGGGGAGATGTTCGCAGCCTACAGCGTTAGACTTAAGTCTTACCTTTTGAAGTGGATGTCATTAGCTGGATTTGCTAACGACTATGAAAGTTTAGAAGAATTAGTGGTCGTGGACCAAATGAAGAGGATGATGCCTAAGCCATTGCAAACCTTCTTGCTTGAAAATGGGGCAGAAAGGTTAGACGTAGTCAACACATTAGCGGAAAGGTATGTGCTAGCTCATGGGGATAATGGGGAACTGTCACAACCCAATCCCCGATCACCAGACACATGGTCTGGAAAGAAGAAGAACCCTAAAACAGCCCACACCAAGAAGGAGGATCCTTTCGATAAAGTTCCAATTAAGAAACCCTCTGGTAAGAGTCCACCTGGATCTCCTAAAAGAAAGTGGAGTGAAAAGTGGTGCGCCTACTGCAAATCTCCCACACACAATACGGCCGATTGCAGGCGCAAACAGAAAGACTCTCACTATGCTGCCTGTCTTGTAGAAACCAGGGAAGGGTCTAACAGGGAGGTAGAAGGGAGGGGTCTTGAGAACAAAGATTCAGAGAAACCACCAGTAGTAGAGACGATACTTGTGAACGGACAACCAGTCGAGTGTCTCTATGACACCGGTCTGCAGTTCGAGGCCGTAATTTCCTCACACTTAGTGAGCCCAGAGCAGCTAACCGGGGAGTCTATTGAGATTCAAACGGCGACCAAGAGTGCGGTAGCGATGTCTCTTCCGATTGCGAAGGTGGACATCAAATCGAAATATGTTACCGGCACTATACAGGCAGCCGTTCTGCTCGATCCGATCTTCCCCATGATCTTGGGTTGTCGCTACGTCTTTTTAGGGATTCCAACAGAACCCATGTACGTAGGGGCAATGCAAACCAGATCTCAATCGGGAGATGAGCAGACGCCGGCCTTGATCGTGAATCCCTTGCCTGGGGAGTTACGAGCTGCTCAAAGCCAGGATGCTACTTTACAACCTTGCTTCAACCAGTTGCCAAAAAGTTCTGACCCACCAAGACGGGGTCAGTATTATATGAAGAATCGGTTACTGTACCGGAGAGCCGGAGTGGAGGAACGCCAGCATGGACAGCTGGTAGTTCCTAAGGCCTATCGGGAACAGCTTCTTCATATGGGACACACCATTTCATTCAGTGGACATATGGGTGTCGGGGCAACACTCCAGCGCATTTCCTGCCATTACTACTGGCCAGGGATGACTGGAGACGTGCGTCGGTACGTCAAGTCGTGCCCAGAGTGCCAGCGTGTGGCACCAAAATACTGGACGGCTCCGGTAATCTTGGGCGACATGCCCATTATGAACTCTCCTTTCGAGAGAGTTGCCATCGATCTTGTTGGTCCTCTTCCTCGGACTAGGAAGAGGAATATGTACATTCTTACGATGGTGGATTGCTGTTCCATGTGGGGTGAGGCGATACCGTTGGCCACAATCGACTCTAAGCGAGTGGCTGATGCACTGATGGAGACCTTTACTCGGTTGGGATTTCCAAACCAGATCCTAACGGACAATGGGTCTCAGTTCTGTGGTAAGCTGATGGAGGAAGTCTTTCGTATCTTCCAGACTAACCACATTCACACAAGCCCATACCACCCTCAGTCGAATGGGCAAGTAGAGAGGTTTAATGGTACCTTGATGACCATGCTTCGGAAGCTGGCTCAAGAGAAACCAGACAGATGGGATGAGTATATCCCAGCCGCCTTGTTCGCCTATCGGGAGGTTCCCCATGGGTCGACCGGGTTGCCACCAGCCACTCTACTATTCGGGAGGCCAATCAAGGGTCCCTTAGAAGCCCTATTGAGATGTTGGACAGAGGAGGAAACTTCCGAAGAAGTTGTATCCTCATATAAATACGTCGAAGAGTTAAAGAAGAAACTCCAGACGGGTTGGGCTTTGGCAGCTCAGAATCTGAGGGCGGCCAGAAAGAGATCACTGCGGCCTACTACAATAGAAGGACGAAAGATAGGTCTCTTAAAGTGGGGGATCGGGTTCTGTTGTTGCTTCCAGTAGGTTCCAATAAACTCGAGATTGGTTGGCAGGGGCCTTTCCCGGTGAAAAGGGTTGTGTCCCGCACCAACTATGCCATCTGGATCAGGGGGAAATCCAAAATTTTCCACATTAACCTCCTCAAAAAGTATGAAGAACGATCTGATGGTACTTCTCTCCCACTCATGACTATGGCGGTCGCGATGGAAACTGAATCGGGCGAAGACGCGGATAGGGAGTATCCTTTACACCCTGGGGAAACCTATAGGGATGTACATATAAAGTCCTGATCTGTCGGCTGAAGAAACAGACCTGGTCATCCGTTTGTTGGAGTCCCATCAGCAGATTCTGACCGATCGGCCAGGGCGGACAGGGTTGGTCGAGTTTGATATGACTCTGACTACCCAAGACCCCGTTCGCCAAAAAAATATATCCAGTGCCCTTTTCGAAAGAGAAGGCCCTGGAAGCCGAAATCCAGAAGCTTCTGGACGATGACATCATCACTCCTTCGACTTCTCCTTATAATGCCGGGGTTGTCTTGTTGAGGAAGCCCAGTGGGGAGCACCGCCTATGTATTGATTACAGGCATTTAAACAGTTGTACGACATTCCAAGTTGAACCGTTACCGAACACAAATCAACTGTTTGCCAGACTAAATAAGGCAAAGTACTTTTCGAAAATTGATCTAAGCCGGGGATATTATCAGATCCCTGTGAAGCCCGAGGTTCGCCCCTTGCTCGCCTTCAGTACTCCGAGCGGGCATTACGAATTCAAGGTGATGCCATTTGGGCTGAGCAATGCGCCCAGTGTGTTCACCCGCATGATGAGAATGTTATTAGAGCCTTTAAAGGATCCCTCTGTGGTCTCGTTTATGGATGATATTCTCATCGCGTCTGACAATCTGAGGGATCACCTGAAGTCCTTGGGACAGATCTTCACAAGGTTAAAAGAGGAAGGGTTAACCGCCCGTCCAGCCAAATGCATGATTGGCTATCAATCCTTGGAATTTCTGGGACATACTATTACCCCAGGGGGACTGGTACCGGAAGAAAAGAATATTGAGAAGGTCAGACTCGCACCCCGTCCTAAATCCAAAAAGGATGTTAGGTCTTTCTTGTCTCTGTGTGGGTTTTACCAGAAATTTATTCCGAAGTTCAACGAAATTGGGGCTCCGTTAACCGAAACCCTGAAGAAAGGATCGCCAGATCCTATAGTCTGGACCCCGAGCTGTGAAGAAGCTTATGGGAAGCTGAAACAGGCTTTAGTGGATAGGCCAGTCCTGCAACTCCCAAATTTGGAGAAAACGTTTGTTCTAAGAACCGACGCGAGTTACATAGGGATTGGGGCAACTCTGTTGCAGGAAGGGCGAGATGATCCTTCGGTGCTATGTCCGGTGGCGTATGCCAGTAGAAAACTGTTACCCGCGGAACGGAATTACTCCACCGTCGAACGGGAATGTCTGGCTCTAGTGTGGGCGGTACAGAAATTTCAACCTTATCTGTATGGAGTACCGTTCAAAGTGCAGTCCGACCATCAACCTCTGACGTTTTTGGCAACTTCTAAGAAACTGAACGCGAGGTTAATGAGATGGTCATTGCTCCTACAACCGTATCAGTTCACGGTCGAATACATCTCCGGAAGGGAGAATGTGGGAGCGGATTTTCTATCACGGTATCCTATGGTTGAATGTGAGGGTGGGGCCATTCGAACAGAACCTCTGGCAGGAGAAAGTTCGTAGGGTTCGACTTTCTTAAGATGGGGCCTATGTGACAAAACGCCAGTGGCCCATGTCCTCAGGCCTTCTTTGGGTTTGGGTAAACAGGGGGAAACAGCTTTCGGGAACCCTCAGTTCTCTTGTTCGCTCAATCACCATGGAAGATAGTTCTCTGGGTTACTTTAACAACACGATCTTTTTAATAGAACGATTAGATATATGTCTTGTCTTGGGGGAAAACCCGATAGGGCACCTTGCACCAAATACGCACTAATGTAAATTCTTGGGCCATCAATGTCGGTTTAATCAACTACCATATTGTAGACTGCCTCATGTCTATTTGACACTTCAAAGAGTGCGACAGATGAAGCGCAGCATGCTACTGGTTGACTGATAGGTAATAATGGGGTTTATTTGGTATTGCTAGACCTTGGTCTATAAAGCTAACTGGTTGTCTCGACTGGTGAGACGAATTGGCGAAACGGCAGTCTTGCCATATTGGGAGTGGGTTGACCGTTGGCCAATCTAGCTAAGCGTCTTGTTCTTGGCATTGCCTGGGAACGAATCTGAGTAATATAGCTTCCCAGATGATTTCGCTTGTTCTTGGCAGCAGATGGGCGGGGGCTATCTTTCTTCCTACGGCCTGAACTCTGCATACTGTCATCTTTCATCTGACTATAAACATTACAGATCCACGGAATGCCGGAAGGAGGGGAGTACTCCGTGGGGACGGATTCCACCCATCTATCTTCTTGAGCCGGAAGAGGCGATCCACTGTGCTATCTCTTTCGTCTTTCGGCCGATGGGGTGGCCAGGTGGACTGAATGGTTACTGGTCGATAGGATGATGTCGGGGATATAAATATACCTCTCTATCTCACTGAGAGAACCTGAACTCATCTGAATCTACGTGTTATGTGAGGCACTGCCGGTACATTGCGGCGACAGCTCCGATGAGAGCAGCGGCCGGAAGGAGTAGTATCTTCTTTCCTATTCTTGCTGGGAATGGGGAACGACACTTCTTTACATACAGATAATTACACACACAACACCACAAATGCTGTGTCGTGAGAAAGAGAGGGTTTGCAATTGAGAGAGAAGCCGGGAAACGAAATTGCCCAATAATAATAAAGGCATGGTATGAGAGTGGAGAGTGAATCTGGTATGAGGAAAATGGGCTAAGGTAACTAGGGTCAAACGACAAGACCTCGTCAAGCTGAAGGCCTAGTCTAGGAAAGAAGCCGCCAATCCAGGACCTCTTGGTAGGTCAGGCCTAATTCAATCAGGGCTCTTGATTGGTATTATTATGTATATATTTTGTTTATAGCAACTGATGTGCTGAGACCATTAGGAGTCTCCATGTCGGCTGTACCAGAAGTTTAAACTGGAGGCTCTCACAATTGTTTGTCCTTTCCAGGGTCTTTCTTTTTGGAGGTAGAACAGAGCTGAAGGTCTCGACAGGGCTCTACGCAGAAAGTTATGTTTAAGACGAGGCCATGTCAAGTTTTGGGCCATGCCAGGTCTAAGGGTATGATCTCTACGAGATAGAGCCACTGCTGACCTTGAAAGAATGACCATCAGCCTTTCCTGACACATCACCAGTCATCTCGATACGCTAGGATCGAGTCCTTTTGTATTATTGGCTGGACCCCGCCAATCACTCAGACACACCCATTATTATATAAGAACTGTTCTCCATGATATTATTTCCTACCCGACATTATGCCAAGTGATTCCATGGCACTTCCCTAGAACATTTGATTACTATAGACTGTGGTCCATGGAAACTTGGAAGCTTGATTCTACAGCGGCCTGTTGTTCCTACAACCGATCGGGAAGGAGGATACTACCGAAGGACCTAATCGGTGAGGCAGATGTCGACTGACGGGACTTTGTAGTACTCTTCGGTCTATGAGGAAAATCCATGAGGCTCTGTGCCTGAACTTTGTCATTGTTGTGTCTGTTTAGAACTATTTGTTTTAACTGCCTTAATGTTTTCGTGTGCTGTTCTTTATTAGGTTAATAAAATTACTTTCAAGATATTCTGACTGTCGCCATGTTATCTATGCGTCAGCCAGAAAGACACGTCAGGGAATAGGTCCCGAGGTCGAAAGAGAGAGTGACAGGCAGTCCGGGGAACGGAGGAGGGTTGGCAAGAAAAGACCTATCCCAGCCAGGGCGAAAGAATAGTTTTGAAACATTGTGACATAGTTATTTGGGACCCTCCACGTAGCTTGTTACAGGGGGGGGGGGGGGCTGAGTGGTCTCGAGATATGGTGTCCGCCTCGAGTGCTGGAGGTCCCGGGTTCAGGCCCCGGTGAGGACCGGGATTTATTTAAAAAATCCATCTGGACTTCCAGTAATAAAATTTTCCCCTGGTCTCTGGGTAGTGAGATCCGGCGCCCTTGTGTATTGTTGCGCACGTAAAAAATCCCTTGGCAGTTGGAAATCGAAAAAGAGTAGCCTAACGGCGCTGCCCGGGCAAAATTTCGAGTTAAAAATCTACCCAAAGTATTTCAGGATCTTCGCCGATGCAACGGAATTCGTGGAATGAGCTGAGTTTCTCCAGACTCAGGTTTGAGTTAGGAGGAGAACGGAGCACTTATGGGTTAAACCGTGTGCCGTGATGTTGATCCAACGACTAAACTAAACTAAACTAAACGTTCCAGAAAACACACACACGCAGTCACACAGAAACGGTTGCTAAAGCCACAGAAGCATGGGGGGGGGGGGGGGGGCAATTGAAACGCACTGACACGCACTGTAACCGAACACAGAGGAGATCACTGTCAGTGCTAAATATAGCTCAATCAATCATGTGCCATGCCGGAAAGCGTGGTCGGTCATGACTCGCCATTCTACTCGATCACCAGAGTCGTGGATCAGCTCAGTGTTCCTGTCTCGTCCAGGCCACGTGGCCATGCCATCCAGGTATTTTCCTCTCGGTCTTCCTCTTGGTCTGTTCCCTCGATCTTGCCAGTTGTCATTAAGTTCTCCAATCCATTTCTTCTCATAACATGTCCAAAAAATTTTGACTGTCTACGTCTAATTTCTCTAATCAGTTTACGATTGTCATTGTTCTCCTGTAGTACTTGGTCGTTGGTTTTTCTGTCTGTCCATGGTATTCTTTGCATTTTCCTCAGAAACCACATTTCTGCAGCCATCAGATGTTTTTCAGCTTGACTGCACATTGTCCAAGTTTTACATCCATACAAAAGAACAGGCTCTATGTATCCCCTCAACACTCTTTTCTCTAAATATAGCTGGTGACGTTTGTTTGGGGTGAATTAACAGAAAAGTACCCTCAAGCGTAGTCCATACACACTATTTACATTAGTGATGGTCTGAATTTTGCGTGTGGGTTAGCCTTCCCTATTAACAGTGTCCTTCGTCATCAGGTGAACCCACTCCGACATCAGAGGTACTTGTAATTAACGTCCCCAAGTCAAGGACGACAGGTCAATATTTAAGTCCAACTGTCCGGTGAAGGGGTTGAATCGCTTACCTCGGCACCAGCACATCGGATGTTTAAGAACATGCGTTCTTATCCATTCGGCCATGCAAATGATTCTGTATTGTTTATAATGATTTGTGTTGTGTTGCTTGACAGAGGAACTGGGTTGTGAGGGAAAAGTTGAAGAAGCTCAAGGAGTGATGAAATTGGCAGAACAATTGAAAGATGAACGGCATCAATTGGAGACGGTATATTATTAATAGTATTAGCGTGAATTGTTCTTAAACATATCTAGTAAATTGTCAGCATAGTTTTACTGTTTTATTGTTAATGAATTGTTACACTTTGCTTTTCTGGTTTTACAGTGAATTAAATTGACGTAAACAAAATGTTTATTTCATAAACTTTTCCATAATTTTCCGCATTCCACATTGTTGCTACCATTTTCTGCATTCTTTCAAGTTTTCTACTATTTTCTGTGTTTCATCAAGTTTTACATCATTTCCTACAAATCTTTTGTCAACTTTTCTACCATTTCCTACATTCTTTCATCAACCTATTTATAATTTATTGTATACATGCACCTATTTGTTGTTGCTGTTATGTTAAGATGCACATTTGTCGAAAACATTGCAGCAACATATGCAAGATGACGTGCCCATGATGAAACAGATGGAGGTATGTGAAGTGTGCGAAGCATTTCTGATTGTGGGCGATGCTCCACAGAGGCAGGATGAGCACTTGATGGGCAAGCAGCATGCTGGCTATGCACAAGTCAGAGCTGAGGTGGAAAGGAGAAAGGTTAGTGTCTGCTTTCGTCTCATGTTTATAATGCCAAGGGGGGTAGAGGATAATCACACCCTTGTGCAGTGTTGCCATTTTGATGCTTTTCACACCAAATTTGGTTCTTTTTCAAGTCATTTGGTGCCAGAATGTTGCAGTTGGCGCGGCGACACAAATTTGGTGCTTCACAATCACATTTCAGATTTTTTTTGGGTGGGTAAAAGTTACTTTAAAGATCATTTTGGGAACACTAAAAAGCCGAATTTGAACTGAAATGAGGGAGTAAAACAGTCTTAGTACGTTACCACGCAATATTAAACTAATTTAACTCCCTTTAATACGATTTAACTAAAAGCGAACGCCATCTTGCAGACAAGTTCAAACGTCAATATATTAGCTTGTAATCGAGTTCATAATTTTGTGGTGTCTACATTATTCTTTACGCTTATTTTTGTTTCACCATGAGCAAGAAATATTCTCAACATTTCAGAGAACAGTGGCTCAGTGACTCGAGATTTCAAAAATGGTTGTTAAAAGTAGAAGAGGATAATACTAAGTGTTTTTGCAAATACTGCAAATGTTCAATGGCAGTCAGGTTAAGTGATATTGAGAGGCACAAGAATACAACGAAACATTAGAAAGCCGAACAACCATTCAGTACACAAAGACAAACAACAATTGCATTTGACAAACTGAAAGATGATGCCAAAGAAACAGAAGGATGCATGTCTTTATTCGTAACTGGCCATTGTTCGCTGCGCGTTGTTGACCATTTCAGTGAACTCTGCAAGGTACACTTTGGTGACAGCAAAGGTTGCAAGAACTTTAATTTTTGGAGAACTAAGTGCAGAGCAGTTATTTCAAATGTACTTGCACCATGGCAAAAGTAAATACAGCTTATTGATTGATGAGAGCAATGACATTTCTGAAACTAAGCTACTTGGAGTAGCTATTAGGTACTATTCAGAGACAAGGAAACAGTTTGTGGTTACTTACTTAGACTTAGTTGAAGTGAGTGACTGCAACGTGCAGGCAATATGCAATGCATTATAAGATTGTTTAAACAAGAATGAACTTGAGTTGCAAAGACTAGTTGCACTCGGCACCGACAATGCATCTGTCATGACGTGTAAACAATGGAGTGTATGCAAAATTAAAATGCGAAGTTCCTCATCTGGTACTAGTTAGGTGTGTATGTCATTCCCTTCAGCTGGCAGTGTCACAGGCTGCAGCTGCTTGTCATGATTAGAGAAACATATAACTGGTTTTCTCACTCAAGTCTTCGTCAAGCAAAATACAGGGAGCTTTTTGCTTCAATAAATGATGGACAACATCCATTGAAGGTTATTCAATTAAGCCAGACACGATGGATGTCCACTCAGTCTGCCATTGTCAGAATATTGCAGCAGTGGGTCGAGCTCAGAACTCATTTTGATATAGCAAGACTCAATGAGCGCTGTTACACAGCAGAACTTCTACATTCTATGTTTAGCGACATGAAGAATTATGTGTTTCTCATATTTCTCAAGCATATTCTCGGAGAAATTCAAAGTGTGAATAAGAAATTCGAAGCAGTTATACAGGATCCAACAAAACTACTCAGCGATCTTGTCCAACTCACTGATTCTATCAGTTCAAAGATTGCTATTCCTGGGAAAAAGTAACAGAAAGACATGCTATTCAAGATTATCTAGATCCTAATCCCAATCTAGGTTATGAATTTGAGAAAGAAATAGCAGGCTACAAATTTCCTGATGAGAAAGAAATTCGTGGAAGGTGCATACAGTTTTTAATAGAGCTGTTGACACAGCTGCGTTTACGTTTGCCGGATAACATTCAAGTGTTGCAGTCCATGTCATGTCTTAGGGGAAGTGAATGTCAACAGCTAATGAAGCCCCGTATATTGGATCTTGCTAAAATGTTTGTAGAAGATGCAGCTACTCTCACCCGCATCGATTTCCAGTGGAGAAAACTTCATCATATGCAGTGGATACAGACCTCTGACACGCTTGGACTGTGGGCAGAAATATCCTCATACAGGGATGCCACCAGTGAAAATCTTTTCCACGATCTTACAGATTTAGCTTTAACTGTGCTCATTTTACCTCATTCTAATGCGGACGTGGAGCGTATTTTCAGTCAGATGGGAGTTATAAAATCAAAATTGCGACACAGACTGAGCACCAAGAGTTTGACAGCTGTTTTGACTATTAGATACGGAATGAAAAGATATGGCAAATGCTGTCATGATTATAAACTACATAAGGATATTCAATGAAAAATTGGATCCCAGGAGGCATATACACGTTACTTTCAATCATCATCATCATCATCGCAGGAGCAAACACAGTAGGAAATAGCTACAGAAACTGAAGAGTTGTCTGAGTGGGATTTGGCAGATCTGGAATAAACTTCATTCTAATATTCAGTGATAATAATAAATTATAATGTGCAACTTCATAACACTTTGAATGAATACCTCCAGTGCTTGTTTTAGTGCTTTCCCAAAAAATATTATTGCAATTTGGTGCTTTTTTGGCTCGAAAGTAGTTCTGATTGGGATTTGGTGGATCTGGAATAAACTTCATTGTAATATGAAGTGATAATAATAAATTATAATGTGCTACCTTGTTACATTTGTAATAAAAACCGTTGGTGCTTGTCTTTGGTTCCAAAAAATTTTGGTGCTTTTTTGGGTTGATTTTGGTGCTTTTTCATCAAAAGGAGATGGCAACACTGCCCTGGTGTCTTATTTATGTTCAACATCACAGCACACGATCAACATCATGGCACACGGGCGTAACCCATAAGTGCTCCGTTCTACTCCTAACTCAAGCCTGAGTCAGGAGACTCTCAGCTCAGTGCACGAACTCCATAGTACCGGCGAGGATCCTGAAATACTTATGGTAAATTTTTAACTCAAAATTTTGCCAGGGCAACGCCGTTAGGCTACTCTTTTTCAATTTCCAACTGCCAAGGGATTTTTTACGTGCGCAACAATACACACTGGCATCCGATCTCACTACCCAGAGATGTCTAATTTTTGTTACTAGAAGTCCACGTGAACAAATCCCGGCCCTCAACGGGGCTAGAACCTGGGACCTCCAGCACTCGAGGCGGACACCATACTTCGAGACCACTCAGCTGCGCGCCTCCCCCCATTTATGTTAGATTACACCATCGGGTTTTGGTTAAGTGATGTAATTTCTACTCCAAATGCTATCGTTCTTTCAGCAAAAAGTCAGAGAAGAGATGGGAGCTCGACAACTTCCCTGTTACCTGTGTCCCTTGCCATAAGAGGTACTTGTAATTTATGTCCCCCAGTCAAATACGGGGAGCCAACATTTTAGTCCATCTAACGGTTGTAGGGGTTGAACCCATAGCCTCACCATCAGCACACCGGAAGTTTAAGAATGTGCGCTCTTATCCATTTGTCCAAACGGACCCAGTAACAATTTATTGCATATTCTGCTCATTCAGTCAGCAGTACTGTACTTATATTGTCAGTATTGAACATCATATCTTTTATGTATCATCAGTAATTCATAGTTTCTTGTATTACTTCATTGCTTCTTTAAGTTGTTCATTAATTTACTCTAACTCCCCCGATGTGTCTCCACCTTGTCGTGGTGGGGAAGCTTGCGTGTGCTTGCCGATGGATGAAAACTACATATCGGACAGCTTATGGAATAGGGGCCAGACTAAGAGAGACACACCCTGCTACTCTGCAGGTAGACTGAGGATAGCAGTCAAAAGTTTAAAATCAGGCACACGAAGGCAGAAGTTCTTGGTCCGGACAATACTCTAAGGCTCTCTGTCGAGGGTTTAGGCTAAAGGCCTCTAAGCCACAAACCCGTGAGAGCCGGGCCGATACCCACCTACCGAAAAATAGATGTGAGATACTGAGCACGCTACATGCCCAGTTCTGATACTTGTTCGAAGGCTCTCAGCTGGGGGATATGACGGATTCCCGGATGAGAGGGCCTGGCCGTTTCTCGTTCACTGCTGCACGGAGGTAAGGTGCTGAGCCGGCAGCACATGTAGCTTACCTCGTGAGCGAGAATAAAAATGCAGAAAGTGTCCCAGTCGAACGAAATGGCTACGAAAACTGTCTGTATCTAACTCATAGAGTGTAGACAAAAGTGAAAAAAAACGTCCCAATAACACGAAATGGAACGCACGGCTTACGAATCCATTGCGTGGTCCGAAGTCAAAAGCAAAAGCTTACCGAGTGGATGTCGCCCGCAGTCTGACCGTTCCTGGTGTGTGCTTGAGCGACCAGTGGCAAGCGAAATGCCCAACACATGGAAGTGAGGAACTAAAGCAGCCATGATCAGGACGTCGCAACTCCTTGGGTGAGCCCAGTCTCAGAGCAATATGTGCCGGCTCTGCAATTATGGAAGCCTCCTTGGATAGCCTTGGATAGGCCCATGGTCTGCCCCTGCCTTCCCTTGAGGGTTAAGCGTGATGTCGATGATCGTTCTATCTTGACCAGCTGAGATGTGGGCGACATCACAACAATAAGTCTAACGTGCCTCGTACCCGTAAAAAAAATGCCTGCTGAAGTCGGAAGTGCCGTCCTACGGGTGGCAAACTAAAAATTGGCACTACGCATTTACGTCCTAGTGAAATGTCTCGTCCGAATGTCTCTCGTGCTAGGAACAGCTCTGACTACCTAGTTTCCGAATGCCGCTCTTGTTCGGAACAGCTCTGACTAGGTAGTTTTCGAATGCCTGTCGTGCCTGGAACATCTCTGACGGGCGCAACGACAAGCACATGTCCGAAAACTCGCTGAGTGGATACCGTCTGTAGACTGGCCTGGTTTGTGCGGGAACGGCCCGAGGTGAAGGAAAGCCCAATATATTGAAGTGAGGATTTAAAGCAGCCATGAGCAGGATTTGACGATTCCCTCGGTGAGCCCAGCACCAGAGCGTTATGTGTTGGCTCTGCAATTATGGAAGCCACCCAGCATGGCGGAAAATGCTATGGACTGTCCCTGCCTTCATTTGAGGGATGACCGTGCAGTCTTCGACTGTTCCAACTTGACCAGCTGGGAGGTGGACAGTACCACAAAAGTGAGAGTCTCCCAGGAATGCTAACCTGGTCAAAAATGCACGCTAAAAGTCGGATGTGTTGGCCTAAGGGTTTCGACCCAAGGGTGCCTAACCAGACACACCGCAATCACATCTGAAAAAACACTCCGGATGAACGCAAAGAAGAAGAAGAAGATTTACACTAATATGGCTCGTATAGAAAATTATTCCTTTGGTAAGGTCTCATGCGTATACAATGGTTTTATCCTGCAAAAAGTAGCGTTACCAGTCTGCCAAAGGCAGGTAGTCCTGATCTCACAGACTATGGCTGTGGTACTTCCTGTGGTGCCTCCTTACATCAGTAGGACTTCTTATTGAATCTCAGTATTTAACTGACTGTTATCTCTCTGTAGGCAGATGTCAGGTCATTATAAGTTTACATTGTGATTACTGCATCTTATAATGGTGCTACAGGGTTTTACTGTAAACTTATACATAGTCTATTTCAATGTCTTGGAAGTGCTCAACAGCTGTTTCAATTTTTAATGATAAAAACAATCACAACTGAAAATGACAAACGCTGAACAGATTCTCAGATTAGAAAATTAAAATGTTGTTAATGTTGTTGTAATTTTGGTTAAGTGATGTAATTTCTACTCCGAATGCTTTCTTTCAGCAAAAAGTCAGAGATGAGCTGGAAGCTCGAGAAGCTAATGAAGCTAGATTAAAGCAGGAGAGGGAGGACAGGGAAAAGGAAAGACTGAGGGAGAGGGAAGAAAGGAAGCAGAGAGAAAGAAAGGGAGCGAGAAAGAGAGCGAGAAAGAGAGAGGAGACGGCGAAGTAGATCAAGAAGTAGGGACTGCCGAAGATCTCGCAGCCGTGATAGGCACCGAAGACGCAGTTCAAGTCGGGATAGGGAAAGAGATCGCAGCCGTAGCCAGCGGAGCAGAAGCAGAGACAGGTTAGTAATCACCGAGTTAAACTTGTGCAAATGTTTTGGTAAATTCAAGGACAGTTAGGCTGTTGAATGTTGTTTATCCATCATTTGCTGATGAGGACAATATTGTCATCTATCAGGCCTGGATTGGGTTCGAAAATAGCTGATTAGACCAGTCTTTGAAAATATCTGTTGATCAGATGGAGTTAGATTGATTTTTGTGCTGAACGCCAGTGTAGGTTCATCTATTTAATTCTTAAATGCTGAGAGGCCAGTATTTAGAACTGATGTTTCAAAACATTGAAAAAGAGACATCTTCTACTGGTTTTTGTGTGTCTATTTTGTCCTGGTTTAAATTTTATTATATCCCTGTTGGGATATTAATATAGTTTTGAAAACCATGGAAATAATTAACCATTAATCTGTAACAATAAATTACAACTTAGAGAAACAAATACTTTACCAAAACATTGCACCTTTTAATTAACTTTTTCAATTTCAAACGTGATCGTGATGGATTCGTCTTCTTGAATCCTAACCATCACATAATTTGCTCTAGTACTTTCTTACATATGGCCAGACCATACTAAAGAAACCTAACTTCCCCATTGACCACTTCCACAACATAATTAGAATCTTCATAAGCAATACATTCACAATTTTACAGTAGTGTAAATTCCCTCCAGTGTGGACATTAGCAGTAAAACCTGTGGCTGAAGAAGTTAACTGCTTCGAGATCACAGTGCCAGCAAAGATTTGACTAAGCGAGTAGTCTTCATTGTCTATTCTTCGTTGATATTGTCATGATGATTTTGTATTGCTTTCTCACTTCATTATTAGGGATCTCAATCAAAATGGTTCAGCCTCCTGTCTTGAGCTGCAAAGGTTGTGTGTTAATTTATGGACTCTTATTATTAATTTCAACTAGTATTATTTTTTGGAGATTCATGAGGGTCGTTGCTGGGGCCATAAGCTATGAGGCGCTTTCATCAGGCCACTCTGAAGACCAAGCCATATATGGTAAAACATGGTGCAATGAAATTGTGTAGATTGCCTTTAAACCCCTTTTGTTCAGTTCATTGTGAGCTCACTTGCTTCTTTTTAATAACTGAATGCAATAGATGTTTTTCTTTTAAACCTTGTTCTGGTAGTTTGGCAAAATTTGAATGATGTTTTATTAAGTTTTCATTAAATTAAATATAATTAGCGACGACTCACAGGAGTCTCAGAAAAATTTAACTCGTGAACCGAAGGGCGCAGCCCGGAATCGAACCCACAACCTTCGGAGCCCGAGTTAAAAGGCTTGATCACTTCGCCACGAAGACTTTTAATTAAATGTAATGTAATTTTAGCTATAGTATGAAGTAAAGTGAATACTAATACATCTTTTATCTGCTTTTTATATGTTCAAATACTTTGTGCACACTGAAAAAATTGATGAATATTGTTATGTTTTAACAGAAGACGCCGAAGCTCAAGCAGAAGTCGCCGCTCTTCTAGACGATCATCAAGTAGAGATAGGAAATCTAGCCGCAGGAGGTCGCATGAGCGAAGCTCAAGAAGCCGCAACAGATCTAGGTCAAAGGATAGAAAAAGTCGAAGTAATGACAAAGGTAATAAAGTCAGTGACACAGAAAAGATAAGGAGTGATAAGGATAAAACAGGTGACAGAAAAGATAAGAAAGAAAAGGAAAACCAAGACAACGGAGCGGGCGATGAAAGAAGTAAGGATAGTGAAGCTGGAGCAGGTAAGTGCAAATTGACTGTGTTACATTCTGTATGTGTTGCTAGAGAAATCTGTCTCACCAGGTGAATGCTCACTCTGACTTCAGAGGTACTTGTAATTTACGTCCTCAAGTCAAGAACGACAGGTCAACATTTTAGTCCAGCTGCCCGGTGTAGGGGTTGAACCACTCACCTTGGCATCAGCACACCGGATGTTTAAGAACGTGCGTTCTTACCCATTCGGACATGTGGATCCTCATCTAGTATATTATTATGTGCCTGCCGAGTGGTTTAGGCATTAATTTCTCTCCACAGATCTAGGTCGTTAGCGTTCTGGGTGAATTCTACTATTTCCCCTTGTTATAATCTTTGACCATTAAGCATTTGACTAAGTCGGCCTCTTTTGCTGAAGTATATTACGAACTTTTCAGAAGAGACGTGATTGCTTTGTTCTATTGTGTTGTATGTGATACGCAGAAATATCTGTTGTTGGGGAGCCTTCTGTTCAATATTGTTTAGTTTGTAGAGTTGTATTCTGTCTACTGTCATGTTTCTGTAGTAATATTCCTTTGTTCTGGTGATATGGTTTCCGATCAGGACATGCTCTGTATATAATTTTATTTGGTCATGTTGTATTTTATATTATTTATTTAGTAGAGGAGTAGCATGCACCAACCTTCTGCCAAGTTTTGTTCTATATCTTCTCCTTGACATCCTTCACCTCACAGGTCTGTGGTCTTGTCCTGATTATGCCATGTGGCTATACCATCTAGATATTTATCTCTTTGCCTTCCCTTTGCTCTTTTCCTGTCAATTTTGTCAGTTGTCACTAAGTTTTTGAGTTTATTCATCATAATGTGCCAAAAATCTCAACTGTCTGCGTCTATTTTTTCTAATTAATTTCTGGTTTTTATTTGTTGAAGTTTTTCCTGAAGCCATTAGAATCTCAGCTCATCTGCATATTGTTAATGTTTCACATACATATAACAGTGTAGGCTCTATATAACACTTCATCTCTTTATTTAACTGCAATTGACTATAATTTTTCTTGGTAGAGCTCTAACACATCTGCAATGGTTGATAAGAATAAGGGGAACTGCAGTAAAGCTTAAAAAACGAATGAATTACCACAAAACGAGAAGTAGATTGTGAGCTTTACTAGAACATGATTACAAGAAACAAAATGGACGTTGCGGCCAAAGCTTTTGTCAGCACAGAACAAAACAACACAAACAGACACGAAACTAATAAAATAATCACTACATAGAAAATACAGAGGTTACTTAGCTGAATCCTGTCTTGGTTGAATGTGTCTAAAGCGCCAGCCGTTTGATGAGTGTGGAAACGGCCGAATGTAATCACATATCGTTTAATCACTTATCATTTTTTGGTAATTCATTCGTTAACACATCTGCATACTATCGTGAATGTTTTGGGTTCCTTTGTTTCTCTCCTGACCTCATTCTATCAAATGAAGACTGTATTCACATCATATATACAGTACCTTATTTCCTTCTTTCTTGTCTTCATCACCATGTAGCATATCCTTGGCAGAATGTCATTCTCAATCATTTGCCAGTTTCCTGCCTCATGCATTTTTATGCCCAAGTTGTCCTTTGAGGCAATTTTCTTCATGTTTCTGATTTGAAAGTCAGTCAGTCTTTCTTCCTCTTTTTATCCAGAATTCTAAGAATTTTTCTGTAACATTCTTTCTTGTACACCTAGGAATAAAGAGGAACAAGCAAGGAAGAAAGAAGTTGGTTGTTTTTAAACGTTGTATGTGAATTTTGTAAATCATCAGGCCGTTACTCTTTCACCAGATATGGATCATGATATCTCCGAAGATAAGACTGGTGCAGAAGTGCAGCAGAAGTTGCCAGATCAGAAGGTGCAAGGGCAGACGTTGCAAGACACAGATGGTGAGCTTGGCACACTGATGGAGGGGCTTGGTGATTCTGGTGACGTAGCTGATGGAACCAATAAAACTGAAGGTGACACTAAAATCGATGAATGAGCTTTGCCATTATATCCAGGTAAGTGAAAAATGAAACCCAAAGAACACTCGTTACCATGTTGATTTGAATCTTCTCTCCAGAAGGGTAATCAGGTGAGTGCAACTTTCTCTTAATGTTTGTAACCTCAGATGAAAGATGGCATCAGCGACGGATCTGCAACAACTCAGCTTCGCAATATAGGTATTGATCTTTTGTATGAATAGTCCCTTTCAAAGACTATATCATACAATGGACCATATTTTGTTTTATATTTTAAGTATTTATTTATTACCTCTGCATGCTTTTCTCCTATTTTTTAAAAACCAATTTATCACAGTTAATGTAATTTTTTTATTAGTACAAATTCAATCTTCGTTTTTAATATCCATGTAATATTTGAAAATAAATCTCAAATGGGTAATAAAATACTTAAAACAGAGATTGGTAACTGAGTTTAGTTGTTTTAACTTTCATGTCCTTGTAATTTTTACTGGCGCTGAGAGGAAATATATTTCTAAGTGTAATTTTATTTTAAATACATCTTTTTTAAAGATTAAGAAGCTGCTCAAAAGTTTGGTTTGGCAAATTAGCATAAAAATATATACTGCATATAAATTAAGGGAAAGTGGATATATCATTTGTTATAGTACTGCAGCTGTGATGGCATTTTTTACATTATAATTTACTGCCCTGTTGTTTTAAATCCTAATCATTCCAAGTGGGATACTAGAAAGTGTGTGTATGTGTGTGTAGAAAAATATTGTCTGTTAAATCATAATATTGTGGTAAACACTCCCAAGGCGGCCAGAGGAAACGCTTTAAAGACACTCTGAAAATCTCACTGAATGCTTTTGGAATTCATCATGACACACGGGGGACTGCAGCCAGAGACCGAAATTCGTGGCGTGCATCATTACGCAAGGGCGTAGTCACGTGTGAGGCAACCAGGACTGCAAGAGCTGTGAAGAAAAAGCAGAACAGAAAAACCACTACAGGAAATCCTCCCCCAGGAACGTCAAGCATTCTTTGTCCACATTGTCAAAGAACATTTCGAGCCAAAATAGGCCTTATCAGCCATCTTAGAACTCACAGCTCCATACTTTCAACCCCACTGAATGAAATGAATGGTCATCATCATTCTTGATGAACAAACATCATTGTGGTACTTCGTTCTTCCTAAACAAATATACAAGGAATATTTATAAACAATACTAATTTCATTACAATATCAGAAGACAGAGAGCAATGTAGAATCCTGATCACCAATGCCTGCTGCAGAATAGTCTTGGGAAGATGAGGAGAGAAGTTTGTCTACCTTTTCCTGTTGTTGTTGCTTGCTGTAGATATAATTTAAATATTAACAGATTCATTGCCAAACAAAAAGTAGGATTTGACCAAATATGGTACATAATGAAATAAACAAGTATTAGAATATACATTTCCATTCACTGTGCAATGAAATTGCGGAAGATACCATTCATTCATTCATTCATTCATTCATTCATTCATTCATTCATTCATTCATTCATTCAGTAGCATGTCCTTTGCAGAACCTCACTCCCATAACAACCTTCCGGAAGACCTCTCGATCCCGCAAGATGTCCCGCGTCTGATACACCCATCTGGAGATCATCCGCCACATCCGGCACCCATCTTCTCTTTGGCCTTCCTCTTCCTCTCTTCCCAGGCATATACCCCTCCATTATTGTTCTCTCCAAACTTTCGTGACGTTTCCAGTGACCAAAATATTTCAATTTTCTTTGTTTTATCGTTTTTAATAGCCAACCTTCTTCAATATTCAGCTCTTTAAGTATTGATGCATTTGTTCTTTTCTTTACCCAAGATATTCTTAGAACTCGTCTATAACATTTATATTCAAAGGCATTTATGCGCTGCTCAGCTTGTTTAGTAAGTGTGCAGGTCTCACAGGCGTATGTTGCAATGGGAAAGATGCATGCTCTTAAAAATCTAATTTGTGTAGTACTGTCTGTCCCATTTCATAATTTATTCAGTTGTTTTAGTCTTTGAAGAGCAATTGATAGTTGTCGTTTCTTCTTCTTCTGCTTTCATCCGGAGTGTTTTTTTTTCGGACGTGATTGCGTTGTGCCTGTTTACAGCAGAGTTGCGTTCTTGCGCCGTTAGGCCGACACATCCGACTTCTGCGGGCATTTGTTTTACCGGGTTAACATTCCCGGGGGTTTCTTAGGACGTTTGACTCTCACTGTTGTGGTGTTATCCTCCATCCCAGCTGGCCCATATAGAAAAGCCAAAGACATCCTGGTCAGCCCTCAAGGGAAGGCAGGGGCAGACCATGGGCATTCCCCGCCATCCAAGGAGGCTTCCATACTTGCAAAGCCAACACACAGAGCTCTGGTACTGGGCTCACCCAAGGAATCGTCACGTCCTGCACATGGCTGCTTAGCCTCACTTCCGTATATTGGGCCTTCCGCTCACCATAGGCTTTTCTCCTGGAAACCAAAAGAATGCAGTCTGCAGATGACATCCACACAGTGAGCTTTCGATTCGGACTTTCCATGTAATGAATTTGCTATCCAAGCAATATTCCATTTCGTGCCACAAGGACACTTTTCCCACCTTTTTATGAAGCCCTCACAGCGAGCTTTTGATTCGGACTTTCCACGTAATGGATTTGCTATCCAAGCAATATTCCATTTCATGCTTCTGGGACGCTTTTGTTACCGACATACCTGTTTGTATGAATTGCGGCAGTCTAAATACTTTATCATGCACCTTGAAATGTCAACCTGAATGTAGTTAAAGTAAGTTGCAGTCAACTTGAGCTTGTTGATATCTCCATAGGGCTTCTCCTCAAATGAAGCAGGTGTGGGCCAAAATATCTTTCTCTGTTCTGCATATATTGGGCACTCCTGCAGCAAATGTTTAGCTGTCATTTTATCAGTTCCACAATTACATTCATCGGTATCTTCTATTTTTAGTTTATTGAACAAGTGGTATTTCAGCCTGTTATGTCCTGTGCGGAGTCTGAAGATTGCTACTTGTTCTCTCCGGTCGAGTTTGTAATATGCATCATCCTTCTGGTGGCCTGGATTTCTGCTGCAGTGTTCAAAGCCTCTACCTCCGCTTTGAAGTTACTTGAAAATTTTCCAGTTGCCACTGACTGTGTTTTCTTCATTCCATTTTTTAAATTTAGGATAATTCCTCCTCCTCCATTTTCTATTGTATTTTTGGCTGATCCATCTGTAAACTTGCCAAGAGATCACAACAGCAAAACATGCTGGTGTTGAATGTAAAGTAATTTTTTTTTCACATATCCTTTACAGGACATCGCTGTCAACATCAGCATCTTTTAGCTGATTGTTGATTTCTTGGCAAGATTACGCTCAGTTGTTTGCCATTGCTTTCTGAGCGACCAGCTCACATACCCCGTAAGTTACTGACGCGGAGAGAACCACTACCAATTCTCGTGCACATCACGTCACGTTACGAGAGTATACGGGATTACGGAGAAAGTCGTGTAACACCTAGACCAGGGATGCCGGCCCTGTAAAGGATATACAACTAATTTTATTTTATTTACTACAAGGGAAATAATTGCATCTAGGTTGAAGTCATATTACGGCTTTAGGGGGGTACGGGGTGTCAGGCATTGGTAGCACCTTTGGTAAGGATGGCTCTCATGTCCTTTCAGGACCCATCCCCCACTGGTCCAAGTCTGACACCCAGCTCGTGCCTGTGGCTCCTAGTAGCTGTCAGCATGCGACAGCGGCCACCCCCCGGGCAACAGCTGTGAGAGGCTGGCTAAACCAGGCATGGGTATCCGATTTGGTGTCAAACCAAGAGGTAAACCAGGGTATGCCTACCCAGCATGTGAAGACAGGATTCGGCAGACTGCGCGGAAGAAATCATTCCTGATTCAACGGGCAAGACGGCGTTTACCTGCAAAGCGTTGTGGGACGTAATGAGCACGACAAGGCACGTAGAGCGCCCTGGTCATCCACTGCACCTGTATTCGTCTCCAATCGTCTCGACTTGTCTTGCCACTGGACTCAGATGGACTCAGGCGAGAGAGTGAGGTCGACGAATTGCGCAACTCTTCCTCACTTTAATCCAAGTCATCGCGCAAGTCATTCTTCATCCAACGTCACATATCACCTTCAAGCCCTGTGGCGATGGGCGAGCGGCAAAGCGGCAGGCGTGGGTACGCTGGCAGCCGTAGTCGCAGACCTGCACACAGGCGGCTCAGGCCATATGGTCGTCTTCTACTGACCGGAGCAGCAGTGGGATTCGGCAGCCCCCTGAGCGACTGAGCAGCCCTCTATAGGAACACACTGCTCACCTCCATAGCATGAGGAAGGGGCTAGAAAAGGTGCCCTAAACATTGTCTGCTTCATCATTACCTAACCAGCTAGCCGCGGTTGGTGGGTACCCTAACTGCGGTCGACATACAAAGAAAGATAAAACAAGCAAAGCTAAAAGAGTAAACCATATTCCCTTAACAATTGGAACTTGGAATGTACGCACCCTACTTGACAGAGACGGCGCGTCGGGTCCAGAGAGACGAACAGCACTGATTGGGAGAGAGCTGGGCAGGTACAACATCGACATTGCAGCCTTGAGCGAGACACGACTTGCAGAAGAAGGCCAAATCTGTGAAATTGGTGCCGGCTACACATTTTTCTGGAGTGGAAGGAAAAGCGAGGAAAGACGCCAATCCGGTGTGGGATTTGCCATTAAGTCGGCCCTGGTCGGCAAATTAGCTGGATTTCCAAAGGCTATAAACGACAGGCTCATGACCATGAAGTTTCCTCTGCTGAATGGAAGGAAGCACGCAACCATTGTGAGTGTCTACGCACCTACTATGACCATCGAAGATGATGTCAAGAACAAGTTCTATGAGGACCTGCACAATGTATTAACATCTGTTCCCAAAGGAGACAAACTTATACTCCTTGGGGATTTCAATGCCAGAGTAGGCACGGACACCACCTCTTGGAGTGGCATTATTGGAAAGCATGGAGTCGGAAATTGTAACAGCAATGGACTCCGCCTCCTTCAGACATGTGCCGAACATGATCTCCTGATTACGAACACAATTTTCCGTCTCCCCATGAGAAATAGGACATCGTGGATGCACCCTCGCTCGAAACACTGGCACCTCATTGACTATGTCATCGTCAGGAGGAGTGACAGACAAGACGTTCGAGTGACAAAATCCATGTGTGGTGCCGAATGTTGGACAGACCATCGTCTCATTGTCTCGAAAATGAACATCCACATCAGGCCACCACGGCGTCCTCAAGGGGCGAAAATGCAAACAAAGCTAAATGTCACCCGCCTAAACAGCAAGAAAATGCAGCAGTCAGTTTGAAAATATGCTGGAAGACCGCCTCAAGCCCAATGCTGAAGCTAAACAGGATACAGAAACAGAATGGAGAGCCCTAAAGGACACAATTTACAACACTGCTATGGAAATCCTGGGTCCAGCCCCCCGAAAGCATAAAGACTGGTTTGATGAAAATTCCGAAGACATCAACCAATTGCTGGCCGAGAAACATCTTCTCCTCAAGGCACATTTGAATGACCCAAAGTCAACATAAAAAAAAGATGCTTTCAAGAACATTCAGAGAGTAGTGCAGCAGAAACTTCGGCACATGCGGGACTCATGGCTGAGCAGCAAAGCTGATGAAATTCAGGGCTTTGCTGACAGACATGATATGAAAAACTTCTACGACTCACTGAAAGCGGTCTATGGTCCTTCATCACCAGGCATAGTTCCCCTCCTCAGTGCAGATGGGGGAACATTGGTCACCGATAAGAAAGAAATCCTCCAACGCTGGGCAGAGCATTTCAGCAAAATCTTAAATGCAACTTCCTTCTTCGATGATGAAACCATCAACTGCCTTCCTCAAGTTCCCACCAATGAGACTCTTGATGACCTGCCAACCATAGTGGAAATAAACAAAGCCATCCAGCAACTCTCCAGCGGCAAGGCACCTGGTCCTGACTCCATCCCAGCAGAGATATACAAGGCAGGTGGGCCGGTCCTAACAGAGCAGCTTCACCAAGTCTTCACAAACATATGGATGAACGAGACCATGCCACAAGATTTTAAGGACGCGTCAATAGTCCACCTTTACAAACGTAAAGGAAACCGCCAATCCTGTGACAACCACCGAGGCATCTCCTTGCTTTCAATTGCAGGGAAGATACTCGCCAGAATTCTTCTCAATCGCCTCACAGCCCATCTCGATCAAGGTCTTCTTCCTGAGAGTCAATGTGGCTTCAGAAAAGAACGTGGAACTGTTGACATGATTTTCGCTGCAAGGCAGCTGCAAGAGAAATGTCAGGAACAGAACTGCGAAATGTTCTCCACTTTCATTGACCTTACCAAGGCTTTTGATACAGTCAGCAGAGAAGGACTGTGGAAGATTATGGCAAAATATGGCTGTCCACGAAAGTTTGTCCAAATAGTGCGGCTATTTCATGACGGCATGCAGGCAAGAGTACAGGAAAATGGTGAACTGTCTGAACCCTTTCCTGTCACCAATGGAGTGAAGCAAGGATGTGTCCTGGCACCAACACTGTTCAGCCTCATGTTTTCAGCCATGTTGATGAATGCCTTCGAGAACGACGACATTGGAATAGACATCAACTACCGTATGGATGGAAAGTTATTCAATCTCAGAAGGCTGAAAGCTAAAACCAAAATTAACAGCGGCACCGTCAGAGAGCTCCTGTTTGCTGATGATTGCGCTCTATACGCCAACTCAGAGGACGGACATGCAACATAATGTTTCAGCTTTCTCACATGCCTGTGCCAACTTTGGGCTCAATATCAACTTGGAGAAGACTGTAGTTATGTACCAGCCAGCTCCAGGGAATAATCACACTGTGCCGAATATCAAAGTGAATGATCATAGACTAAGTGTTGTGGACAAATTCACCTATCTTGGCAGCACCGTGTCACAAGCTGCCACAATCGATGACGAAGTGAATGCAAGAATCTCCAAGGCCAGTGCAGCCTTTGGCAGACTGTACAAGAATGTATGGGACAGAACTGGAATAAGCCTGCAAACAAAGCTAAAAGTCTACAAAGCAGTTGTATTATCCACACTGCTATATGCTTGTGAAACCTGGACTGTTTATCAGCGACACGCTAGGAAATTAAACCACTTCCACACAGTCTGCCTAAGGAAGCTACTGAAGATTAAATGGCAAGACAAGATTCCAGACACTGAAGTCCTAGAAAGAGCATCCATGCCCAGTATCCACACTCTACTGATGAAGAATCAGATTCGCTGGGCTGGTCACTTGACTCGCATGCCAGATCACAGGCTCCCTAAACGAATTTTTTACAGCGAACTGCGTTGTGGTAAACGCTCCCAAGGTGGCCAGAGGAAACGTTTTAAAGACACTCTGAAAATTTCACTGAATGCTTTTGGAATTCATCATGACACCTGGGAGGCTGCAGCCAGAGACCGAAATTCGTGGCGTGCATCATTGCGCAAAGGTGCAGTCATATGTGAGGCAACCAGGACTGCAAGAGCTGTGAAGAAAAGGCAGGACAGAAAAACCACTGCAGGAAATCCTCCTCCAGAGACGTCAAGCATTCTTTGCCCACATTGTCAAAGAACATTTCGAGCCAAAATAGGCCTTATCAGCCATCTTAGAACCCACGGCTCCACACCTTCAACCCCACTGGATGAAATGAATGGTCATCATCATTCTTGATGGACAAACAACATTACGGCTTTAGCAATCAAGGGGAACAATTATAGATTTCACTATATTTGTACTGAAAGCTATTTTGCAAGAGAAGTATATGTTTATTCCTGTAACAATTTTATTCATATTCTAGAAAGTATAAATTGAATGTTACCGTCATAAAGCTATATACAGTTTTGAATATTATGTAAAATTTTAGGCACCAAGTTTTTGTATAATAAATAATTTTTAGTAAATTATTTATTTCTTTATCTGCTAGGCGGCGTCTGTCTAATCAGAAGTTAGGTATACTCTGGTTTCTCTTCACAACGTATAAATCTTTCGCTTCCATCTCTCGGTCTGTTTCAAACATTCGTCCTGCATGTACCATCATTATTGGTCAGGAAAGGCATCGGTGGAGTGGAACCAATTGGTGAGAGTGTAGCGAGGGAAACAAAATGTAAAGTTTTTCCTTTCTCCTTGTCACCCCCTTTGAATCATGTGAATGAGTGTCGAATGAACGAATACAAAATCACATATGGTTATCAAGCAATGATACTGTAAAAACCTGTGTTAATACAAATGCTTGTTAAATTAGTCAGGTCTTAGTCAGATATGACTGAGCTACCGTATAACAGTAGACGGTACTACCTGGTTTCTGTTAGCGCCGAATGTTGGGCGGCGCTTACCAAACCCGACACCCCACATTGTGCCAACGGCTTCGGGCGGAAGAGCGCAATTGGGAGGGTACAAGTCTTACCCTGGTGCGAGGAAATGCAAGCTAAAGACAAAATTGTCATGGCAGGGCAGACCAGGCCCTAAGCCTTGGTTGGCAGCTGGTCTAGGATCGAAGCTCCGACAGGCGGACAGTTAGAGCATTGCTTTGCTGATCCGGCAGCTTCTGCAGCTTGTCTTGTTCCAGATGTAGGGGTGTTACCTTTCCTCTGGAGTAAACTAGGCAGGCCGAGAGAGGGATCATGCTGCATGGGCAACACATGATCTCTATATTTTAGCCCAGGCTTTGTGCTATGGAGAGGCAATAACTCCATCCCTGGTCTTAACTGGTCTCGGAATCAAAGCGAGAGGCAACTGTTAAAACCTTGACTGGAGAAGTCATCACTGATAAGAAACAGCAGATGGACAGATGGGGAGAGCACTATTTGGAGCTTTACTCAAGTGAGACCAAACTAGCGGATGATGCCCTCAACGCCATAGAGGCTCTACCAACTCTTGACCACCTGGACACACTTCCCACCATAACAGAAGTTAAGTGTGCTATAAATGAACTTGCATCTGGCAAGGCTCCAGGTAAGGATGGGATTCCAATAGAGGTTATCAGGAGTGGGCAAGACACACTCACTATACAGATCCACCAGCTAATAGAGCTATGCTGGCGTGAAGGACAAGTCCCACAGGATTTCAAAGATTCAAGCATCATAACACTGTACAAGAACAAGGGTGATCGGAGCGACTGCAACAACTATAGAGGTATCTCACTTCTGTGTATTGTTGGAAAAGTATTTGCCAGAATTGTTCTGCGCAGACTTCAAGTCCTAGGAGATCAAGTCTACCCAGAATCACAGTGTGGCTTTCGACAGAACCGGTCTACCACTGATATGATATTCTCATTGCGACAAATGCAAGAAAAATGCCGCGAACAGAATCAACCACTGTTTATTGCCTTCATCGACCTCACAAAGGCATTTGATTTGGTCAGTCGTGAGGGTCTGTTCAAGACACTAACGATTGGCTGCCCACCAACTCTTCTGTCCATTGTGGAATCGTTCCACACAGGCATGAAGGGTATAATCAAGTTTGATGGTGCAACTTCTGAAGAATTTGAAATCAAGAGTGGAGTTAAGCAAGGTTGTGTACTAGCTCCCACCCTCTTTGGAATATACTTTTCACTTCTACTGAAATATGCCTTTCGTGATCAGGATGGCGGTATATACATTCACTCACGCTCAGATGGCGGCCTCTACAATGCTCAGAGATTGAAGGCTAAGACCAAAATTAGGAGGGTACTGATCAGAGAGTTGCTTTTTGCAGATGATGCTGCAGTTACGACCCACTCTGAGGAAGAATTGCAATGTCTACTATCTGCATTCTCCAATGCTTGTTCTGAATTTGGTTTAACAATTAGCAAAAAGAAGACACAGATTATGTCACAAGGTGCACATGGGGTACCATCAATCTTTATTGACGACGACGAACTAGAGATAGTAGACCATTTTACATATCTAGGATCAGTGGTAAATAGCAAATTATCCCTAGATCAGGAAATCAACATCCGGATTGGTAAGGCAGCAACAACAATGAACAGGTTAAGAAAAAGAGTCTGGGAGAACAGGAAGCTTACTGCCAAAACAAAAGTCCTTGTCTATCAAGCCTGTGTCCTTAGTACTCTTCTCTATGGCAGTGAAACCTGGACAACTTACTCACACCAAGAGAACAATTTAAACAGCTTTCATATGCGGTGTCTGCGAAGAATTCTTGGTATTAAGTGGCAAGACAAAATCACAAATACTGAAGTATTGGAAAGATCAGGTTGTGTGACAGTTTATTCCATGCTCAGTCTTCGTAGACTTAGATGGATAGGACATCTTAGGAGGATGGATGATGGTAGAATACCAAAGGATATCTTTTTTTGGTGAATTACAGATGGGTAAGAGATCTCAGGGTCGGCCTCTACTACGATACAAAGATGTGTGTAAGCGGGACATGATTGATACAGGCATTGATAATTGTAACAAGCTACGTGGAGGGTCCCAAGTAACTATGTAACAATATTTCAATATTATTCTATAGCCCTGGCTGGGATAGGTCTTTGCTTGCCAACCCTCCTCCGTTTCCCCCGGACTCACTGTCACTCTCTCTTTCGACCTCAGGACCTATTTCCTGCAGGGTCGTTCTGGCTGACACGCATACAACATGACGTTCTTCAACATATTTGTAATTGTAAATTTAATAACTCAATACATAACAGCACAGAAAAAATATCTGGCGATTAACTCATAAACATCTACACACAATCTAGAGAGAAAACTAGTCCATACAATATCAACACAAATATAAATATCCTAGATCATCGTTTTCCATATTGTCCCATGAATTCACCACCACCTCACAGCAAGTTCCCTGGTCTTTATTTCCCGCGTAGGTTGTTCGAACAACAAGGTTCCATCGATCCAGGATTCCAAGTTTCCGTGGCATACACGAATGTAGTGTGTCCAATGATTAGGGAAAGTGCCCTGGCATCACGTGGTACAATTTTGGTGGGGAAATACTCAAGGAGAATAAATAGGATATATGGCCGGGTGTGTCAGTGACTTAGGCGGGATTTAGCCCAGAATGCAAACATACTCGATCCCAGCTCAACGAAAAGCCTGCCGAGGTGTTCTGAAAGTATTCGTTCGGGCCCGCCGTGGTTCTATCTGGTATAGCCCAACAGCAGCAGGGACTTCCTAGTAAACATAATGTTCTATGTCGATGCTCTGTCGAAACCTCCGGCTATATTCGCCGTCAAAAGAAGGATCCTTTCATTCCCCAGCAGTAGGATGCGGCACTTTATCTGTAAAATTCTTTAAAACTTCAATACATTGTGCCGACAACAACCGAGAAAGGTTGAACAACGGACATTTCACGCCAACCATTACCCTAGGTCATATTTGGTGCAAGGCGTGCCATTGGGTTTTCCCGAAGAACAGATAGATTACAAAGTATTCGTGTCAAATGCTCGGGTTATGAAAGTAACCCAGAGAATTCCACTTCGAAGGAATTGAGCGGATAGGTATGAGGACATGGACCACTGGGGTTTCGCTACAATAATGCACATTGGGAGCAAGTCGCCGCTGAACGTGTTGCATGGAGGGCAAATATCAGAAATGGAATAAAGTCAAAGGAGAAAATTATTGCAGAAATGTCACACACCAAGCGTTTGAGACGTAAGATGGTGCATGATGGTGGAAATGACCACGTGTTCACATGCACCCACTGTGAACGGACATTTACAGCGCAAATTGGCCTTATCAGTCACACTCGCTACCGCCATAGTTAAAAGTTATTATGCCTTTTTAAAGCACAAACTATCGTCTGTCAAGACGGCAAGGTGCCAATGGATGTTAAATTTTTATTAAAAACCAAAAGAAAGAGAGAGCAAAGAGGAAAATATAAATGAACCCCTACATTTAGGGAAAAAAAAACAAGGAGGAAAATAAAACCCACTCCTTTACTCCAAGTAATTATTAAAAACTGCAGTTTTTCATTTGTATGTACCTGCTATGCTATGTTACCACCTTTCCAAAGAAAATCATCCTAGCAAATGGAATCACATGTTGTAAACATGTTTATCATTTTTCATATTTCATAACAAATATTACCATGGCTGGTTTTTATATTTGCTGTATTTAACCTCAGTATGGTTCTTACTTGTCATTATTATTATTGCCGTCATTAGTAATAAACAAACAAAAAAAAACATTTCCCATGTGCCCCCACCCCCTCGCTCATGTTTGTTTGTCTTTGCTGATACACACCGGTTTGGTTCAAATAATTATCCTGCCTTTACCATCATTGCCCAGTGAGTGATGATGAGTGCATTGGTGGAGTGGAACCAATTGGTGAGAAGGTGGCAAGGGAAACAAAATGTAAAGATTTCCCCTTTTTCTTTGTAAAACCCCATTCACATGTAAATGTGTTCAAGGAATGGAATATGCAGATGGATAAATTTACTATGTTGTAAACACAAAATATCACAGACATCTCCAGAGCAAACACAGGTACTCTTCTTTATGAGTTTATGGTATACATGAGTGGGAGAAAGAAAAAGGAAAATGTGAGTGAATGTTGAATGAATGAATACAAAGCCACACATAGTTGGCAAACCAATGAGACTGTAAATATTTGTGTTGATACAAATGCTTGTTTAAATTTAAAAAAAAAAAAAATAAAATAAAGAGGAGGGGGAAAAGGTGAATGAACCATTACAATTAAGACAAAAGATTAAAAAATAAGCAAGGAGAAAAAAGAAAACCAACTCCCTTTACAAATACTATTATTGAACATGGCAGGTTGCAATTGTTTGTAACTGCTATGCTATGCTAACACCATCCCAAAGTTAATCATTTAGCAAATGAAATCACATGTTTGGAAAATGTGATCATTACCATAACTATTATTATCATTGCTGTTTTCACCCCTAGTGGTCTGCTTTTTGTCATTATTATTATTATTGACGTATTTAGTGTTTATTTGCATTAATATTACTGTTATCATTATTAATATATAACCATCATCTCCCATGTTACCCCCCCTTTCACATGTAAATGTGTTCAAGAAATGAAATATGCAAATGGGTATCTTCCCATGCTATAAACACAAAATATCACAGATATCTCCAGAGTAAACACAAGTACTCTTCTTTAAGATATCAAATTTAGTATACATGAGTGCGAGAAAGAAACAGGAAAAAGTGAGTTAATGTTGAATGAATGAACACAAAATCACAGCTGTTTACCAAACCAATGAGATTGTAAGTATTTATGTTGATACAAATGCTTGTTTTATTTTTAAAAAACAAAAAAAAAAAAGGGAAAGGGAAAAAAATGAATGAACCCTTACAATTAAGAACCCCCCCCCCCCCCCCCCCCCCCCCCAAAAAAAAAAAAATAAGCAAGGAGAAAAAAAAATAACCAAATCCTTTACACCTAAAAACCCTTTTAAATTTTTTTTTTATTGAAAACCCAAAAAATTTTTCGGTTTTTGGGGCCCAAAAAATTTTTTTTTTTTATTTT
>JACEFZ010026717.1:0-49110 GCA_014155875.1 Cepaea nemoralis
TTATTAGTTATTTAAATTTTTTATTTTTTAGTTAGTTACTTAGTTAGTTAGTTAGTTAGTTAGTTACTTAGTTAGTTAGTTTACTTAGTTAGTTAGTTACTTAGTTAGTTAGTTAGTTACTTAGTTAGTTAGTTAGTTAGGTAGTTACTTAGTTAGTTAGTTACTTAGTTAGTTAGTTAGTTAGTTAGTTAGTTAGTTACTTAGTTAGTTAGTTACTTAAATAGTTAGTTAGTTAGTTACTTAGTTAGTTAGTTAGTTAGTTAGTTAGTTAGTTAGTTAGTTAGTTAGTTAGATACTTAGTTACTTAGTTAGTTAGTTAGTTAGTTAGTTAGTTAGTTAGTTAGTTAGTTACTTAGTTACTTAGTTAGTTAGTTAGTTACTTACTTAGTTAGTTAGTTAGCTAGTTAGTTAGTTAGTTAGTTAGTTAGTTAGTTAGTTAGTTAGTTAGTTAGTTAGTTAGTCGACAGATCGTCCTCATTGCACATCGAACCATTCAGTCCATAAGTGCTCGGATCCCCATCTCAGCAAACCCTGCAGCGTGTAGCGGCTAACGACACCAGTTCTGTGTTGGTTTATTAATCTTCTTTAGCTTTCAGCATAGTGCTCTTGTCTGGCCACAGCTCTTTTAACTTGCTGTTCTCGCAAAAATGGTGGCGGGCAGTTGTGATTTTTCGTAACCGCTTCATTTTCATGTAAAAGGTTGATTACTTAATTTCTTATGTCTAATATTGTGTGCCAGAATGTAAACCAGGAGTCATGAGAGGTAAGTGCACTAAAATCAATGTCACCTTTTTTTCCATATCCTTTACAGGACATCGTTGTCAACATCAGCATCTTTCAGCTGTATGTTGATTTCTTGGCAAGATTACGCTCAGTAGTTTGCCATTGCTTTCTGAGCGGCCGGCTCACATACCCCGTAAGTTACCGATGCGATTCGAACCACTGCTGATTCTCACCGTTATCACGTTACCGACAAGAGTATACGAGATTACGGATAAAAGTCATAACCTCTAAGCCACGAAGCCGGCCAATGTCACCTGGCCCCAGTTAAATAAACGTGAACTGCAACAGACCTTATTGTTGGCATTATGTACAGTGTGTCTGAACTGACCGTTGTTACGTCGAGACTCCTGTCTTTTCCACTTTTCACATGGGGCAGTGGGGAATATTTTATGTGATATTCACTGGCACGGGAATGGAGCATAATGGGGAGACCCGTTGCTGTGATGTTGGAACCGCGACTAATGACTAATTAGTGTTGGCTTGAGAGTACCAGACATGTTGATGACTAACACTGAGCGACTCGTCAGGAGATGCGTGACTACACGTAGTTGTAGACACTCAGAAATGCGATGTCTGGTGTAGAACTGTCGCTAGATTCACCGTCCTGTCAGTTAGGCGACGTAGCTATGAAGAAAGCATCATGGTATCGCTGAAATAACGGACATCGTCGTCAGTCGGGGTATGACTGTTCCCATGCCCCGTTGCCTAGGTGTTAGATGGATCACTCCGCCAGAGTGAACAGTGCCGCGGCTCCTTGACATTCCATGAATAGCCTAGTTGTACGATATTAAATTAACCGACGCGTTAAAACGAAAATTAAAAAAGAACTCTCAAAGAAAATAGCTTATTTCACAAGAAAACTTCAATGACCTGTAATGGATGGCTCTTGTTTCAAAGATTATTCCGCGTAAGTTAGCGGGAATTCAATTTTGCATGCGACATTGACCAATCTCTGTCTCCATGTTCTGAGATGCGCCCACGGGCAGCGCATGGGACTTCCGGAACGCCATGCCAATATGGAGGCAATTACACGAATGATTAGCTGGCTATCAGAAACTACCTTGGTCTTGAATAAACCAGACGTAATTGGTCATGAAAATATACTGACGAAAATCATTCTAGAGTATTCTTAGAAGGATTCTGTTGCAGTCAGGCAGGGCTGTGGGACGCAGGTTAGCAGACAGGAAAGATGGCAATGTTGCAGTAATAAAATACGCAGTGTGGTAGGGGGGTGTAAGGGAAGCATGGTACATATCACGGGTATCTGCTATGTATGTCGTGGGATGCGAGCTAGAAGATAGGTGTGATACTGATGACTTTATCCTGTAACACAGGTTAACTGTACAATCTGACTCATCAGGATGATGTGTACACATGTTAACTGTACAATCTGACTAATCAGGGTGTTTGTTTTGAAAATTGGAATTGGAATTGTTCAGCTACATGGCAAAGGGGTTGGCAATAATTCAAAACTTCATAGAATATAAGGTTACAACATTAGAAGACAGGAATCAAAGATCGGTCCGATATGTGGCAATAATTCATAATGTCGTTGAATATAAGGTTACAACATTAGAAGACAGGAGTCAAAGATCGGTCCGATATGTGGCAATAATTCATAATGTCGTTGAATATAAGGTTACAACATTAGAAGACAGGAATCAAGGATCGGATCAATATATGGCAATAGTGTCTAATGTCATAGAATGTACGGATACAACATGAAAATACAGAGGTCAAAGATCGGACCAATGTGTGGCAATTCTTCAGAATGTAATAGAATGTACGGATACAAAATTAGAAGACGGGGGTCAAAGATCGGGCAATATGTGGCAATATCGACCGCTGAGTGTCGAAGGTTAAAGTGAGACTCTAAACCATATTAACACCCACCCCCCCCCCCCCCCACACACACACACACCATCCATCCATCCATCATGTGCCATGCCGGTAAGCGTGGGCGGTCATGTTCTGCCATCTCACTCGATCACCAGAGTCATGGATCAGCTCCGTGTTTCTGTCTCGACCATGCCACAAGGCCAAGCCATCCAGGTACTTGCTTCTAGGTCTTCCCCTTGGTCTGTTCCCCTCGATCTTACCAGTTGTCACCAAATTCTCGAATCCATTTCTTCTCATAACATGCCCAAAGAATTTTGACTGTCTACGTCTAATTTCTCTAATCAATTTACGATCTTCATTTGTTTCTTGAAGGACTTGTTCATTGGTCTTTCTGGCTGTCCATGGTATTCTTTGCATTTTCCTCAGAAACCACATCTCTACAGCCATCAGATGTTTTTCAGCCTGACTGCTCATTGTCCACGCTTCACATCCATATAAAAGTACAGGTTCTATGTAGCATCTAAACACTCTTTTTCTCGTTTCAATTGACATCTTTTTATTGGTCAATATGTTTTTCATCTTGCTAAAGGCTACTTTTGCCATGGCGATTCTTGTTCTAATCTCTTCAAGGCATCTCCCATCAGATGTTATTACTGTTCCGAGATAATTGTACCTACTCACTTGTTGAAGAATATTCCCATTTACTTGTATATTACATTGTGGTATTTCGTTCCTTCCTAGTGACGACCATAATCTGTGTCTTTTTACAATTTAATTCTAACCCTAGTTGTTCACTGTGTGTAACAATAGCATCTACTAAATTTTGCAGGTCCTGTTCATTGTCTGCAATCAAGACTGTATCATCTGCATATCTAATGTTATTGATGCATCGTCCCCCAATGTTGATTCCTTCCATATCTTCAATATTTCTGAAAATACTTTCACTGTACAGGGAAAACAGATCTGGAGACATTACACATCCCTGTCTCACACCCCTTTTAATAGGCTGATATTGGCTTACTTCATTATCAACTCTTATGGCAGCTTGTTGTTTCCAATATATGTTTTTTACAAGTCTAAGATCTTTTCCATCAATTTGTAGATCTTCAAGCATCCTTATCATGTTGACATGTCTCACTTTATCAAAAGCCTTTGTGTAGTCAATAAAGCAAAGGTGTAGATCTTTGTTTACTTCTATAGAACGTTCGATTATGGTTCTCAGTATATACACAGCATTTACTGTACCCTTGCCTTCCACAAACCCACATTGTTCTTCTCCTATTTCAGGTTGTATTTTCCTCCTAACTCTTTGCATGATAATTCTTAGCAAACACACACACACACACAAACACAAACACGCACACAAACACACATACAAACACACACACACACACACACACACACACAAGCATACACACACTCTTTGAAACTGAATATAAACACCTAGTATAGTGAAGCTGTTACATCTGTAAGGAATGTTGTAAGTTCAGTTCTCTTGCATGTTAAAGGTGGTTTATACTATACCACTGCTAGGTCGTGTTTAGGTTTGTGACAATCTTCTGTGTTCTGTGAGATTTAGAACGACATTGTAAACGCATTAACACACACACACACACACTCACACAAACACACACACACACAAACACACACTCAAGCATACATAAACGCACACAAACAAAAATACACAACAAAACATACAAATAAACACTCAAACATGCACACTCATAAATACACACAAACAACCAATCACGCAATCATACATTAACACACACAAGCATACACACTAGCACACAACCAAACACACGCATTCACTGTCTTCTATTTTTTCCTTTTATTATTATTATTATTATTATTATTATTATTATTATTATTATTATTATTATTATTATTATTATGATTATTATTATTATTATACCACAACAAAGGAACATGTGGTATTAACTAAACATCGACATAGGTACACAACAATACCACATAATAAACAATGTTACAACATATACACGCTTTGTTGTCCCCCGGTTATTCCATCAGGATGTGCCGGAAATGCCGCCACGAATGTCTAGGTCGTCCAGTGCTGATATCTACAGCTGTACCGGTGAGTGGGCCAGTACAGCAGCATCAATTCCTTAATGTGATTAGCCCCGGATGCCGTGTGTCTGACCCTGGTTCGTGCCTCCAGTCATTCCCAGGAGGACAACTTTCAGCACTGAACCAACCATTAGTGGCAAGCCGCGGTAGCGTACTGGCTAGATATTCCCTGTCGTTCCGGTGGTCGCGGCTTCTATTCGTATTGGGGGTGGGTTCGAATCTTTACAAATTGACCTGATCTCCTATGTTGATCCGGACTAGAATTGGTTACTTAAAAGCCGTTAATTTACACAATAGGCCAGATGTCTTCTTCCTCTTCTTCGTTCGTCCGAAATATTTATTTTGGACGTAAATATGAGGTGCCTGTTTACATCAGAGCTGCGATTTTTGTGACTTTCGGCCGACACATCCGACCCCTTCGAGCGGTTGTTGACCGGGTTAACTTTCTCGCCTGACCAGGTGCGACACAATTGGACGTATACTGACACCAGGTGTGGGTCTTGGTAGAATGCCTGGCTATTCTTTCCCCACCAAAGACACTCCCAATGAAGAAATTCAAGGTCTGTAAATTGACATGTCGCAGAAGTAGTTACTGGAATGTCGCGAATCAAGAAGGAAATTAAATTGGTGGCCACTTACAAAATCTGAGCATGGAAGTGGACTGGACGGGGGCGTGGAGGTATATTATAGCGGAGTTGAGACAGGTCACAAAGGACAGAACTTATGGACAGGCGTGAACACCACTGCTAGTTGGCAGGGCGTGTGATGATGATGATAATGACTGTTATTCTAATGAACATCAACGAAGAGAAAAATATAAATCTAGGGCTTAATGATTGATAGATAGATAGATAGATAGATAGATAGATAGATAGATAGATAGATAGATAGATTGATTGATTGATTGATTGATTGATTGATTGATTGATTTATTTATTTATTTATTTATTTAGGAACCGACATCACAGCATTCGGGGCATTCCCATAAGCGCCCGTCCCCATCCTCAGAAGCCAGCGAAGAGTTCCAACCCCAATAGTACCAGTAGCAATCTGATTATATGTGCGTCTCGCCTTTCCTCTAAGCGTCGAGCATCGGCCAGATCCCCTCGTCACTCTTCGCTGTCGCATTCTTGCCAGACCATGGAGGGCTTAAAAGGTTGAGCAAATAATAATAATAATAATAATAATAATAATAATAATAAAAATACTACTACTAATAATAAACTTAAACAGTCCAGCAAATCATAATAATAATCACAATAATAATAATCCTAATAATAATACTAATATTATGATAATAATAATATTAGTGATAACAAACAAGCAACGGTAACTTCTTCACACTGTCAGATGTTGAGAGTATTGGAGGGTCGTGATCGCCCGTGCCTGCTTCAGACCAGACACCTATCTATCTATCTATCTATCTATCTATCTATCTATCTATCTATCTATCTATCTATCTATCTATCTATCTGCCTGCCTGCCTGCCTGCCTGCCTGCCTATCTGTCTGTCTGTCTGTTTATTTATTCATCTGTCCGTCCTTCTGTCTGTCAACTCGTCCGTCAATCAATCCATCCATCTCTCATTCCGTACATTCCGTCTCTGTCTGTCTGTCTGTCTGTCTGTCTCTGTCTGTCTGTCTGTCTGTCTATCTGTCTACCTGTCTGTTTGTCTGTCAGTCTACCTATCTCACCCAACTGTGTTATCATTGTCCTTGTTGTTGTTGTTCCACGCGGTGTTGATATCAACTCCCCATTTCTTGTGAAATCTCCACGAATCAACGTCATGTTTATATGACACTGTGTCTCCATATCTACAGGTATGTCACCTGAACGTATATTCATCACCAACAAGTAAATATTTTCTCCCTGTATGTGACGATATAAAACCGTTTACGCCTATACACACATTATCTTCACTATTTTCTGTATTTAATAAATTACATTACGCTGTTTTCCATACTTCAACGTATTTTCAAACACGTCCACTGTTTGTGTTACTTTTCACTGCTTTGTTTATCAATAATGTTATAGTAAACTAATAATTTCATCATGAAACCACTAGTTGGCTGCTCGCGTTATTGATGGCCTCTATTCCTATTGATTGTGTTCAGTTGTGTGGCTATACAGCTGGTTTTATCTAGGCACGCGATCTCACACACACGCACACACAAACACACTCACCCACACACACACGCAAACACACCCAGGTGCTCGCGAACGCACACACAAAGCTAGTAGTAATTAGTCCTGCGACAGATTTCTCCGCCATCAAACGTGTGACATTATTTTTGTCTTAATGATAGACCTGGCAAAACAAACCATTTATCCTAGCAAATGGTAATTATAGGTGTGTGCGCTTTTTTCAGAGCCGAGAAGCCATACTTATTTTCATCGTTGGTGAGAGCTGTTTGAACAGAGGGGTGAGAGCAAGAGAGAGAGAAAGGGGGGGGGGGGGAGGGTAGAGAGAGTTACAAAGATAATCAGAGATAGAGAGGGGCAAATACAGAGAGACAGAGACATAAATTGGCAGAGTGTGACACACACACACACACACACACACACACAGAGAGAGAGAGAGAGAGAGAGAGAGAGAGAGAGAGAGAGAGAGAGACTCGGATAGAAAGTCAGAGAGACAGCGACAGACGAAGACCGGAAGAGACAACAGAGGCACTAAGATCGAGACATATACAAACATAGATGTGGGTGGGGTGTGGGCATACAGAGAGAGACTGAGAGAGAAAGACAGAGAGAGAGACAGAGACACACAGAGAGACCTAGACAATGACAAGCAGAGACCGACATAGAAGGGAAATACATAGACTGAGAGATAAAGAGACAGAGAGAGACACAGAGAGACATAGACACACACACAACACACACACACACACACACACACACACAGAGAGATTGACAGACGGACAGAGAGACATAAACAGCGAGAGACAGTGACACCACAATTTCCTTTCTTTAATCATTATAAATTGACATTCGCTGGATGGGATAGACAATATCACACCGATCGCCCTTTTCTCCCCATAACATTTTCTGGCACTCTTTGTCAGTTATTACAATTCAACTGGATCTGGATTCTAATACGTGACCGTCGTGTCTGCAGCCAGGCCTACTAGACACGGCCCTACCGTGACCTGGACTGTTCAATCCTGAACCTGTTGCGACTACAGTTGGATCTTCCCATTATTCTGCTCGCCTTTCTCTGCCCTGTCATTACGCAATGTTCGTGCACAGAGCCACACTGGAGCACCTCCATAAACCCGTTTTCGAGGCCAGCATGGCCAAATGGAGAAGTGCGCTCGCTCTTAAACTCCCGGTGTGCTCATGCCGGGGTTGCGTGTTTAACCGCTACGCAGTTCAGTGGAACTAACATCTTGACTTCTCAACCCTGACTTTTATTTTGTGGTTGTTGTTGCGTATCCCTTACAGGACGTTGCAGACAACATCAGAATTTTTCAGCTGCTGTTGATGTACTAGGCAAGATTACGCTCAGTAGTTTGCCATTGCTTTCTGAGCGGCCGGCTCACATACCCCGTGAGTTACAAACGCGGCGATACCCGCTACCGATTCTCGCGCAGGTTACGCTACTCACGAGAATATACGGGATTACGGAAAAAGACGTTAAAACCTAGGCCAGGGAGACCGGCGACCTGGACTTGGGGACGTACATTACAAGTACCTCAGAAGTCGGAGTATGTTCGTCTGGTGTTGAAGGATACTGGTAATAGGGAAAGCTCGTCCACGCGTAAAATTCAGTCCAGTCCGCTAGGAGTATTAGCACGTGTGTGGACTACGCTTGGGTTTACAGCCAGCGAACGCCACATATGTCTTACATACAGGACCTGGAATATAGATGTCCTCCAGGACCTCGAATATAGATGTCCTACAGGACCTGGAATATAGATGTCCTACAGGACCTCGAATATAGATGTCCTACATGACCTCGAATATAGATGTCATACACGACCTCGAATATAGATGTCTTACAGGACCTCGAATATAGGTGTCCTACAGGACCTGGAATATAGATGTCCTACAGGACCTGGAATATAGATGTCCTACAGAACCTGGAATATAGATATCCTACAGGACCTGGAATATAGATGTCCTACAGGACCTCGAATATAGGTGTCCTACAGGACCTCGAATTTAGGTGTCCTACACGACCTCGAATGCTCTACGAGAAGTGAGACTTTTGCAAGAACCAAGTGATGACTGTGAATCTACAACAATGGCCAGACTGCGAGAGCAGCAAATTAAAAGAGGGGTGGCCAAACAAGAACACTACGCAGGAAGCCAAAGAAGATTGATAAACCAACACAGAACTGACGTCGTTAGCCGCTACACGCTGCGGGATTTGCTGAGGAGGGGATCCGAGCACTTATGGACTGAATGGTCCGATGTGCAACGAGGATGATCTGTCGACTAACTAACTAACTAACTAACCTCGAATATAGATGTCCTACATGACCTCGAATATAGATGTCATACAGGACATATAATATAGACGTCTTACAGGACCTCGAATATAGATGTCCTACATGACCTCGAATATAGGTGTCCTACATGACCTCGAATATAGATGTCTTACAGGACCTCGAATATAGATGTCCTCTAGGACCTCGAATATAGATGTCCTCCAGGACCTCGAATATATATGTCCTACATGACCTCGAAAACAGATGTGCTACAGGACGTCGAATATTGATGTCCTACAGGACCTCGAATATAGATGTCCTACATGACCTCGGAAACTGATGTCTTACAGGACCTGGAAAACAGGTGTCCTACAGGACCTCGAATATTCAAGGAGGCGGAGTTTTAAAATAGACGTATGGCAATGTGCCCAGTGCTGTGATGATGGTTCTTGACTCAACTCAGCTCAGCTCAGCTCATCTAAACTCAACTCAGCTCAGCTCAACTCAACTCAACTCAACTCAGCTCATCTCAACTCAACTCAGCTCATCTCAACTCAACTCAGCTCAGCTCAGTTCAGCCCAGCTCATCTCAACTCAACTCAGCTCAGCTCAACTCACCTCAACTGAACTCAACTCGAGGCTGCAACAGAAGCAGGATATATGCCTTTTGACAGAGATAACATTCAAGGGATTGTTACAGGGGCACATTCTACACAAGACAACCACTTAATGATGATAAATTATAAAGATATGTCAATATTACAAGTATATACATCAACAACAAGATGTAGTGAAGAAGAAATACAACGGTTTGATGTTGAAATATAAATGGCGATTTCTAAAATCAAATTACATGATCCGTGAAGTCAAAATAATTCATGGCGATTTGAACGCAGAAGTAGAAAAGGAGAGACTGGAAGATATGTCGGTGACAATGTTTAGGAATGGAAGATGTATTCGTGGTAATGGTTTAGGAATAGCCTAGAAGATGTTTTGGTGACAATGGTGTAGGAATGCAGGAATTAAATCAAAATCGAGAGCGGGGGACATCTGATAAAATGTCCAAAACTATGATATACCGATCTGGAAAATCTTGTTTTAATAACGCAAGATTTACTGTACACGTGGAAAACTCATGAAAAAACATTCAATAAATTTGACTGCATACCAAGTAATACAAGATTTAAAATTGCATTAATAAATGTAAGGACGCGACAAAATACGCTGACTGATAACATCCCGATATGTGGACAGATAAAAGTAAGATTGGAGAAATGAGAAAAGAGATTCAGAACATTGGACAAGATAAAGATTCTATGATCAAAAAGGGAATTGAAGAACTATACAGCGTGACTGTCAAAAACAGAATCAATAACGCACTTAAATTACAACGCTTTCATGAACAATGGGAAATGCTTAAAACTTGCATCCTTCAAATATACAAAGAAATACTCCCGGAAAGAAGACAAAACAAGGAATAAATGGATGGTTGTAGAAATGTTAAGGTTGATGGATAAAAAGAAGCAAAGTTAATGTGACAAAAAGCATATGATAAGATAAATAAAGAAATAAGAAATGATATGCTATAGGGACAAGACAACAGGTTAAACGAACAGTACCACACAATTTAATTACGTTGCTTTAAAGATATAAAAAATACGCATTGACAAATCGGTAATTTGATAGTCTGAAAAATAAGATAGAACAAACAATGTCTGACATCAAAAACAAAAATCAATAAATTCACAAACATGCTATGACAGAGAGATCGGATGAATACAGCTGGGAGTGATATGGTTTACAATGAGCACATTTAAGAGACAAAAGGGACTTTGAATGCACGCCTTTATTAAATAAAAGGAGTCAAAGATACTATCAAATATGAAGAAAGAATAAAGGCAGGGCCAGATGAAATCACGGTAGTGGATGTAGAAGTACTCGCAGAATTTGTACAAGAAATATTAACTAACATGTTGAATGATATTTACGACAGTGGATATATTTGATGGATCTAAAGACTTTCACAAACAGATGGTTTAAGTATGTGTTCGGTGAGACTTGTACGAATATTCCCGCCAGATCAACCACTCGTTGTTTTCTTCCCCGGGGCTTCTGTAGTCACCAACAGCGTCTGCTGCCGACACTAGCTCGCGCCTGGGGATGTACTAGTTGGTGAGTTGTGATACAGGTGTTGTATCAGCACACTCGTGGCACGTCTGATTGCCCCAAGTCCTGGGGGATTAGACTCGCATGGCTATGTCATCATATTACTGAGTACGAAACTGCGCAATGGAAATCTGTAATTGGTTTTGATGTCTTTGTGTCAATGGGTTCGAAACATCGCGAACAAAATGTGTAACTAGCTTTACTGTCGGTTCTTCCCCATCATCAGCATGCGCCTGGTCAAATTTCGGGGGCATGTATGCCTGACAGCAAATCTCGGTCCTTGGGGTTCTGGGGCTTTATTCCATGCCGTGTAGCACCATGGAAGTCTACAGCCTTCTGTCTCGTGTACTGTCAGTGTCATGGTCTTACTCTTATCTAAATAATGGTTCGGGTTCATACAGGCAACAATACACTGTTCGCTAGGATATAGAACATTTATTGTGTAAAGTGTACAGTTGGCGCAGTGGGTAAACAGACCCGCGCTCTCTTATCTTACATATCACAGTTAGTTAACCATCAAACATATAGTTGTCCTACACCAATCTAGCACACTATCTAGCCTAAGTATATCTATGAATATCTATGAGTCCCTCTCAGGCAGGCCCTGTTGTCTCTCTCCAGTCCGTTTGTCCTCTGACTGTCTCCGCGTGTCCGAACTCGACACGGGCGGTAACTCTGTCCGAGTTCCTCGTGGACCCCGCGTTAGGCGGGCCACATCAGTGTCCACGGAATCATGGACATAGTGACCATCTCTTTCGAGAGGGTTCTAGATGACTCGAGTCCTGCACGACTCAATGGTTTCCCTTGGGCTGGAGTTGCAGCCCTTTATTATCTGTGGACGTGAGGCGGTGACAGGATCTCCCCTCCCCCGTGACATGATTTGTTGGGAATTAGATATGTTCTAATTCTGTCACCGAATCACATAAAGTTGGTGTTTGTAGTTTGGTGGATAGTAACCTGGTAACCTACCTATTAGCACTAAAAACTCATGTATTCTACCATACAACACTTGTCTGATTTGGTGCAGAGATCCCTGTCTCTCGTGTGCTTAAATATGCTTATCAGACCGAAGTTACGTGGCATTTTAGTAGTTGTATTTACAACTTGCCCTTCTCATAGTACCCGAAATGGTACCCAGACAAATAACCCCTATATAATAGCGGGTTAACAAGACCGAAGTCTTGGCTAAATAAGTACACCTTCAAATCTTGATCTGTGTGTGTATTTCTATACACTTTTACTCCCGTATGTTATATAATGCTAAATATGTAGTTACCTTGTTCTTTTATCCCCCTCAGACTACACGTGTCCCTGTTGGCTTGTTAGTGTGTTAACTAATAAGTTGATGTTTCTAATAGAGTGACTGTATTTTAAATTGATAGTGTTGAGTTTTGAGGTTTGTGTAACGTGCGTGCTGAATGTGTGGTGTAATTCCAAGCGTCACGAGTTGGGATAACCTCAATCATGTAATACTGCACTGTGTGCAATACCTGACTAGGTATTCCAAGTAGTGGTGCTTAGATGTATCCTAACTGCTAACCTAAGTATATTACCATAACTACTAAATTAACTCACTACTAAACTAAGTTCTACACATGTATTGACAAATTAGACAAGTCATGCAATTTTACATGGAAGACGCAGACAAATTACAATGAATACGTTTTGCGTACAATTTGTCCGCCAAGTGTATCGTTCTCTCATTTAATCCTTTCACACAGTCATTCACTCATCTGTCATTCAAAATAGTAATTGGCTAAAATATATATTTAAAGTTGAGGTAAGCGTTATTGCCCTTAGAAAAAATGGGCTAGGCGATATTTGCCCTTTAAGAAAATACGTACTTTTTGTACGATGAATGAAAAATAGGTTATAATTTAATTAGAGACATTTGTATAGGACGGTTATTTAGCAAAGGAATGGTACCGTCTGAAATATTAAAGTAGAATATGTACAAGTTACAGGTTAACACAATTTATATACATCATTAATGGAAATATAATACATATTTAATAGTAAACTAATTAATTAAATAATTCCAACGATGATGTGCGCGTTGACGTCCCTTCGTTCGTGTGTTATGCCATGACTGTTAAAGTCAGTATGGCTGTCTCTTGAGTGTTGTCGTCGGTGTTGTTCTGTTTCGGCTGTTTGCAAAGTTTTGTAGCAACAGCAAGTATGGATTGCTCTCACTGTCCCATATGAAATATTACAGTGTTCAGAGATAGTTCACTGGTTGATATAATTGGTTGAAATAAGCACACAGTTACTGTTTATTGCTGGAATCGTTCTAGAGCTTAGGCATTTGATGGTATAGTTCTTACAATATAGCTCTTCACGTATGTTTATGGGTGTCGTAATTCACCTAATCACTGAGAGTACTCTAGCAGGTGTAGAGTCACACTGTTATATGTAACGGAATAAAAGTATCACAGATTATAGTGTGGCTACTGGCCAATGTGGTTAGCGTCATTCTACTGGCGCATTTGTCTGCCGTGATAAAAGGTCAGCCGCTATGTTATCGGTGAACTTAATATGGCGAATTTCAAAGTCAAAGTCCTGAAGTAGAAGACACCATCTTTGTAACCTGTTGTTTTTGGGCGACCCATGGTTAAGAACTAATAACGGTGAACTGTCTGTGAGGACCACAAAGTGACTTCCTAAGAGGTACTTAGATAATCTCAATATACAGAATAAAAGGCTTAAACACTCCAATTCAACTGTGGCATAACGAGTCTCAGCCTTCTTCAGTTTGCGGCTTACGTAGAGGATCGGGTGTCGAACGCCATTCACTTCCTGCATCAAACATCCTCCTATTGCGACAGCGCTCGCATCTGTGGTCAAAATAAAGGGTAAATTTATGTTGGGTAATCGTAAGACTGGTGGATTAGAAAAAATATGTTTCAACTTACACATTGCATCATCTAAGCTGGTACTTTTACAAATTTTTGATGGATGATCTTTAGTTAACATATCAGAAAAAACTGAGGTGAGTTCTGCCCAATGTGGATATGAATTTAGAATAATAGTTAATCAGACCTAATAACTTCTAACCTGCTTCTTTGTGGTAGGCACTTCTAGATTAAGGATCTTGGAAACAATTTTATCATCAGTCAACAATTTTCCTTCAGAAATTCTATGACCAAGGAAGTCTATTTGTGTATAGCCTAGTTCAACTTTGGAAGGTTTGATAGTAAGTCCAAAAAGAGAGATTTGGTGGAAGACTTGTTTTAGGGTGAGTAAGTGAGAAGTCATATCAGAAGAATGGACGCATATATCATCAATATAAGCAACTACGTCATTAATTCCGTGTAATAACAATCTTGTTAGTCTCACAAATGTGGCCGGTGCGTTTTTCAGGCCAAAAGGGAGATATAGCCATTCGTATAACCCGAGAGGTGTTGCGAATGCTGTTATATGTCTACAAGAAGGGTGTAGAGGAACTTGCCAATATCCTTTAGCTAAATCTGTCTTAGAAAATAAGGATGATTGAGCCATATCTAAAATAAGATCTTCACAACTGTTCATAGGCTCTGCATCTGTTGTTGTTCTGGTATTCAATATTCTATAGTCGATGCACAAGCGGATTGTCTGGTCTTTCTTTTTCACCAAGACAATCGGTGAAGAATATTGAGACATAGATTTTTGAATAATACCATTCTTCTCTAAATCTAAAATTTCTTTATCTAAATTAGATCTGTAATGGAGTGGAATAGAATATGGTCTACATTTGACCGGTCTCAGATCTGTTAGCACAATTGAATGCGTTATTCTATCAGTGCGTCCAGGTTTGTTGGAAAAGATCGTCTTATAATTGTCCAGGACCGTTAAAATGTCCCGTCGCTGTTGTTGTGTCAGAGTGTCAGAGATATGTATGTCCTTTATACTTCCGTCATCAGTCATAATTGGCACAGGGATTTCAGTGTTGTCCATGTCTGTCTGATTTATCACAGATGCTACAGTTTGTAAATTGTCTTCAATGTCATTGTCGTCGTCGTCGAGATCGATCGTCAATATGTCGTCAAATTTGTCGTCATTGTCAATATCACAGATTGCCGGTAATGTCCATCTGTCTTCGTCGTTATTGTCGTCGTAAACGTGTGTCGTTAACGATGCTTCGTTTGTCGAGGTGTCATTCCGTTGGGAAATTGTCGTTTCGTCTCCGTCAACAGTTTGTTGCGTCTGTTCATTTATCTCATTGTCCTGTCTAGCATAGTATGGTTTCAACATATTTATATGGAAGATTTTCAATTTTCCATTTAATGAGATTTCGTAATCTACTTCTGAAATTCTTCTAATGATCTTAAATGGTCCCTGCCAGGAGGTTGACAGTAGATCCCTTTTGTCAGGTAGTAGAAGTAAAATATCCTGACCTGGATGTAGGACAATGGTTTTTGCACCTCGATTGGCGTACTGCCCCCATAAAGCCTGTCATGGTCTTACTCTTATCTAAATAATGGTTCGGGTTCATACAGGCAACAATACACTGTTCGCTAGGATATAGAACATTTATTGTGTAAAGTGTACAGTTGGCGCAGTGGGTAAACAGACCCGCGCTCTCTTATCTTACATATCACAGTTAGTTAACCATCAAACATATAGTTGTCCTACACCAATCTAGCACACTATCTAGCCTAAGTATATCTATGAATATCTATGAGTCCCTCTCAGGCAGGCCCTGTTGTCTCTCTCCAGTCCGTTTGTCCTCTGACTGTCTCCGCGTGTCCGAACTCGACACGGGCGGTAACTCTGTCCGAGTTCCTCGTGGACCCCGCGTTAGGCGGGCCACATCAGTGTCCACGGAATCATGGACATAGTGACCATCTCTTTCGAGAGGGTTCTAGATGACTCGAGTCCTGCACGACTCAATGGTTTCCCTTGGGCTGGAGTTGCAGCCCTTTATTATCTGTGGACGTGAGGCGGTGACAGTCAGCCATTTCTGACACTGATGTTCCTCTATGTCATGATGTCAAACTGCAAAGAATCTTCTCTCTCTTCTTCATCCCCTGCCTCTCTTCTCTTCCAACTATCCCGTTGTCACGAGGTTATTCAGCTTCTTCCTTCTCATGACTCGCCCACAGAATGTGGACTGTCGTCTTCTAATGCCAGTAACCAGTTGTCTGTGTGAGTCACCTGTCTTCTAGATATCTAGATTATTCTGTGTGAGTCACCTGTCTTCTAGATATCTAGAATATTCTGTCTGTCTGTCCACGGCGTTGTCATCGTGCTTCTATACAACCGCAGCTTCCACATTGTTCCTCACTTGACTGCTAATTGTCCACAACTCGCTGTCCGTTCTTTACTGCAGTATCCTTGTGTGTCCGTTCTTTACTGCAATATCTTTGTCTGTCCGTTCTTTACTGCAGTATCTTTGTTTGTCCGTTCTCTGGGTCCTAGGAACTTTCCGACCCAAGGAGAGTGTATACTAAACAACAAAACACACCGGATGTTGAAATCATCTTCAATTATAAAAGAAACAAACACACACAAAAACAAAAAACAAACACACACACAAGCACAGGAGAAATTAAACAAACCATACGTCACTGACAATAATGGATTGTTATTTGAGAAGTAAAATAAGCTATTAATAATTTACAATAATGGTTTGTTATTTGATAAATAAAATAAGCTATTAATGGGACGCAATGATGTTTCCAAGGCACCAGGGCCAGGTTCTATACTGGCCAAGACCTACTAACACGTCCTAGTCGTGCGTCCTGGGCAACAGGTCCCTTCGGGGTCCTGGCTAACGTAGTATGATCGCTGATTCTTCTGAAGCCGGAGAATATCTGCCTGCACTGCGAGGAACCACCAGTCTGCACACCAATAAGCCAGACATGGGACAACGGATACTCACGCAAACATTAGGTCCTGTATGACATCACACTGATGTTGGACACAGGATGTCTTTATCCGACAAACAGGACTTCACGCTGGCGTTCACAGCCAGCAAACGCAAGCAAGCAAGCTATTAATCATTTACAATAATGGTCTGTTATTTCTTCTTCTTCTTCTTTTCGTTCATCCGGAGTGTTTTTTCAGATGTGATTGCGGTGTGTCTGTTATGCGCCCTTGGGCCGAAACCCGTAGGCCAACAAATCCGACAATAGCGTGCTTTTTTGACCAGGTAGCATTCCTGGGAGACTCTCACTTTTGTGGTGCCATCTACAACCCTGCTGGCCAAGGTTGAACGGTCGAATACAACGTTCATCCCTCAAAGGAAGGCAGGGACAGTCCATAGCATTTTCCGCCATCCAAGGTTGCTTCCATAGTTGCAGGGCCGACACATAGCGCCCTGGTTCTGGGCTCACCGAGGGAAATCGTCACGTCCTGCTCATGGCTGCTTTAAATCCTCACTTCAATATATTGGTCATTTCGTTTGCCCCGCGCCATTCCCGCATAAACCAGACAGGTTTGCAGACGGCATCCACTCAGCTAGTTTTCGGACATGTTAGTTAGTTAGTTAGTCGACAGATCATCCTCGTTGCACATCGGACCATTCAGTCCATAAGTGCTCGGATCCCCTCCTCAGCAAATCCCGCAGCGTGTAGCGGCTAACGACGCCAGTTCTGTGTTGGTTTATCAATCTTCTTTGGCTTCCTGCGTAGTGTTCTTGTTTGGCCACCCCTCTTTTAATTTGCTGCTCTCGCAGTCTGGCCATTGTTGTAGATTCACAGTCATCACTTGGTTCTTGCAAAAGTCTCACTACTCGTAGAGCATTCAGAATGTCAGCCTGGTCCATGGCGCGTCCGCCCTCAACAGTAGCCTCACCTGCGAGCTTGTCAGCCCGCTCATTTCCTTGTACTCCCGCATGCCCTGGCACGAAGATGAAACTAATCTTTGCCAGCCGAGACCGCTTCAGAGGCAGCAACCATTCTCTTCGGATCGACCCCTCCTCTATCCTCTTGATCATGTTCATTGAGTCGCTAAGGAAACAAGCCCTAGTGAATGTCTGTGTCTCGAGCCATGTTATTGCTTTACTTACTGCCATGACTTCCATGGTCAGGCTACTTGTGGTTTCAGTGAAAGCACCAGAGTCCTCCTTCACAATTCTCCCTCCGGCCCGAGCTGTAAAGGCCCATGAGCTTCTCACATGTCGGACGACCGACCCATCTGTGTAGATGACCGCGTCACTGTCTAGCGAATTCTCGAAAATCAACGCTTGTACTTCAGCCTCAACAGCAGCCGGATTTTCTTGTCTGCATTTTCTATCTAGTTGGATGCAAACTGAAAAGGATGTGCAGAAGTCTGTTGGCACTTGCACCCACTCCTCGCCAGGTTCTAAGTCCTCAAGTGAACACACCTGTTGAAGAATGTCCTCGGCTTGATCCATCCACGACCGTCCTCTTTTTAACCTGCTGCCCTTCACCTTCCTAATTTCACTATGCAGTGGATGCTGTGTGTTTGCGTTAATTCTGAGGTAGGCACGTGCCCTGCAAACTTGCATTCTCTCTTCAATGGTTGGAAAATCAAGAAGGTAGCGCATCGCCCTGCATGCTGTATCTCTTGTACATCCAAGAATAATGCGCATAGCTTCATTCTGTATCCTTTCCATCCTTTCTATCTGCTTATGGCTGACAGTCAGGATTGCCATTGCATACTCCAAAACAGACATGACCAGCCCCTCGTACAGAAGACATAGATGGCGCTGCTCACAGTTTGCTGCCGCCATCACCCGCATCGCTGCCAAACCCCGCTTGGCCTTTGTTATCACCTGGTCTATGTGCACATTATAAGCAAGGCTTCGATCAAAACCGTATCCCCAGGTAATTCATTGCCTGCGTTCTTTCCACCGTCTCTGAACACAGCATTACAGTTGGTGTTGGATTGTTGACAATATGATTATTCAACGAGAACCAAGTCACTGTTGCCTTTGTTGGGTTGACCATTGCCCCAGCTTCATCACACCAAGTACTTATGCGATTGAGTTCGGTTTGTAGTTCCACAGCAACCTCCTCTCTATCCTTACCCTGACGATACACTAAAACATCATCGGCATATGACAATGTCCTGCCAGGTCCAGTGATCTGCTCACTGGTGATTCTCACTGTGTAGGCGTTGAACAGTACCGGAGATAATGGTGATCCCTGTGGTAGGCCAGGATATATTGTTGTTGGTTCCGAAGTCCAACTGCCACATCTAAAACATGTGCTTGTCGGACATTTCGGACATGTGCTTGTCGTTGCGCCCGTCAGAGCTGTTCCAGGCACGACAGACATTCGGAGAACTACCTAGTCAGAGCTGTTCCGAACAAAAGCGGCATTCGGAAACTAGGTAGACAGAGCTGTTCCTAGCACGAGAGACATTCGGACGAGACATTTCACTCGGACGTAATTGCGTAATGTCAATTTTTAGTTTGCCACTCGTAGGACGACACTTCCGGCTTCCGGCGGGCATTTTTTAATGAGGTTAGCCTTCCTCTGGTTTCGAGGCACGTTAGACTGTTGTGATGTCACCAACATCTCAGCTGGTCAAGATAGAACGATCAACGACATCGCGGTCGGCCGTCAAGGGAAGGCAGGGGCAGACCATGGGCATTCCCTCACTATCCAAGGAGGCTTCCATAATTGCAGAGCCGGCACATATTGCTCTGAGACTGGGCTCACCCGAGGAGTTGCCACGTCCTGCTCATGGCTGCTTTAGTTCCTCACGTCCATGTGTTGGCATGTCGCTTGCCACTGGTCACTCAAGCACACACCAGGAGCGGTCAGACTGCAGGCGACATCCATTCGGTAAGCTTTTGCTTTTGACTTCGGACCACGCAATAGATTCGCTCGCCGTGCGTTCCACTTCGTGTTTGTGAGACGTTTTTCCCCTTTTGTCTACACTCTCTATGAGTTAGATACAGACAGTTTTCGTAACCATTTCCTTCGACTAGGGCACTTTTCTGACTTTTTGTACTCGCTCACGAGGTAGGCTACATGTGCTGCCGGCTCAGCACCTTACCTTCGTGCAGCAGTGAACGAGAAACGGCCTGGCCCTCTCATCCGGGAATCTCTCATATCCCCCAGCTGAGAGCCTTCGAACATGTATCAGACCTGAGCATGTAGCTTGCTCAGTATCACGCCTCTATTTTTCGGTAGGTGGGTATCGGCCCGGCTCTCAGATCCGAGGGTTTATGGCTTAGAGGCGTCCAGCCACAGCCCTCGACAGGGAGCCTTAAGAGTTTTGTCCGGACCAAGAAATTATGCCTTCGTGCACCTGATTTAAATTTTTGACTGCTATCCTCAGTCTATACCTGCAGAGCAGCAGGTTGTGTCTCTCTTAGTCTGACCCCTATCCCATAAGCTGTCCGATATGTAGTTTTTCATCCATCGGCAGGCAAATGGGGTCGATGGGACACGCAAGCTCCCCCACCATGTCAAGGTGGAGACACATCGGGGGAGGGTCTGTTATTTGAGAAATAAGACAATTAGTGATTTATTTTCTCGTCATTCGGCGGTAAAGCTTAGGTGGTAGTGAAACTCGCAGTTTTATCATTCCCCTACATCCGGAGTCCAGGGTTCGAAATCTGCCGAGGGTGGGTTGGATGCAGACGGCTTTGCGTTGTTTCGTTGGTATGAGGCGTCGGCCGTTTAGAATACCATGGCACACTACTAAAGTACAACAAAGTAGTAAACCGCATTTAGTTTATAGGACGTTGCAGTCAACCCCAGCATTTTTCAGCTTTTGTGAATTCTTGGCAAGCTTACATTCAGTAGTTTGCATTGCTTTCTGAACAACCGACACTCATATGATTGTAGGAAATCAACGCAAGACGGTCTGCTTCTAAATCTTCCATAGATGTGTTTCGAACGCGATTTGCGACATTATAAGTTGCATGGGTAACCTTTTCGCCACAAATCCCAACCAGCCAATATATGCTGGGGTTGACTTCTATGTTCTGTTGAAAGACATGTGACTCACTATTTAACATACATTTTTAATACCTGCAGTACTTATTTTTACGAAGAATTTATTTAAAAGACATTATTATATTGTAGAGGAAAGATAACGGTTTCCCTATTTCAAGTAAGAGTAAAATAAATATAGTTGTATTAGACAATGAGGCAAATTGTTCCACGGATGTGGCATGTCGTCTGTTGTCCTCAAATAACCACACCAATCTTTTAACTCAAGCAAACAGCCAGGTGCCAGCTTGGTCCCAGCATAAAATCCATGCGTAATTTCGCCTCCCGTACCAGCGAAACCTGGGCATATCAAGCAGCTATAAGTCTTGCTAGATAGTTTCCAGGTATGTTCACACTCTGACAGTCGGGCAATAATAATTGTGTTTGGACAAAGGTAGAAAATTCTGTTCGCTGCGCAGTGCTAAGAAATATCTAAACAATATTCAAATATAGATATAAGTGTAGCTTAATTTCAGGATTTATCTGTATTCTGAGCGAGTTGGGTATTATCAGTGCTTTATATAATACACACAAGTCTGTGGTAATAGGCGGCATGTCTTTACATTTATGTCCTTGCTACGCTAGGAAAACGTTCATGATTTCTCACTGAAAGGTAGGACTACTGTGTTTCTCATTGTTTGATATATTTAGCTGCACAAAGAACGGACTCAAATTCCTGTTGGTTGATTACAAGTAATCACTCATTTTGTGTCGGGGTTTCATTTAACCGCACAAAGATTCCAGTTGGTTAATGACAGGAAATTACTTACTCATTTTGTGTTGGGGTTTCATTTAACCGCACAAAGATTCCAGTTGGTTAATGACAGGAAATTACTCACTCATTTTGTTATCCAAGAGTTTAGAGTGTAGCCAATCTTGTTTGTTTAGTTTCGTGATCCTTATGGAAACGGGAATCTAACTATGTCTTCTCTTTTTGTCTGTCTTGTCCTACTTTGGGATAATGTGCTAAGTGTAGTCTATTTTCTCCAAGTATAAGGTAAAGTACTAACTTTCTGCCTTGTTTAGCCTCTCCACTTCTTTCCCTGGAATGTAGCAATAACTTTCTGTCTTGTTGAATTTTCTGCTTCTACATTTCATAGACAGTCAGACAGACAGACTATTATCAAATTCACGAAAGTGATTAAACTGAAGAAAACTTGAGCATCTGTGTCGATTTACACCGGGCTGGAGTAGGATCGTTTGAGGCCCTGATTTCGTATACGCCAAGTTATAACTAGTGTGGTTTTCTCTGTCTACAGAGTAAGACATGTGTGAATTAGACCAGAAACACAGTCACACAAACTAGCTTCGGTAGCGTGGTGATCCGCAGTGGAATGGATTCCAATTTTTTGGAATTCCTCAGGGCTCCCATGGCGAGTCAGCCTAAAATTGTTACCAGGAACTGTTTGGGGAAGACAAGGCGGCCGACGTATAATTCACATCACCCACAGAGTGTTTATTGGCCTAGAAAAGATGGATATCTATTGATATGTGTCAACTGCGCTTGAAGGCGAGTACAAGTGTGCATTACTTCACCAACAGTAATGCATCTGATTACTTACTGCAGTGCAGGAAATATCATATCCCCAAAGAAAGCAACTGAAAATATGTGACCAATTGGAATCTACCTATGTCAGTGGACAATTTATTACGATAGATGGTTCGAGTGAGATGAGAGGACAGATTCCTCGACATAACTAGAACTAACATCCATATATAGGAAGTGTATTAGGAATTTAGATATTAAGTATATCGGAAGTGTATTAGGAATTTAGATATTAAGTATATCGGAAGTGTATTAGGAATTTAGATATTAAGTATATAGGAAGTGTATTAGAAATGTAGATATTAAGAAGCAATTAAAAAGACTAAAAATGTAGTCACTTCTTTGGTGATGATTATAAAAATGAAACAATGAAAACATGAATTTTACAAATATATGATAAACATAAATTTTAAATAAATATTTTATAATGTAAACATAATTTTATAACATTAAATATATTGCGTAAATAAAAATGTGTACAATCTACGCGAAATATAACATAGAGTCTATCAGTATATTTGGAATATAGGGGGAAGGAAACTGAAAAGATGTTGCTACATGTATGTGTGTATCTAAGTGAACATTGAACAATAGTGAACGGTAATATACATTAAACATTTGGCAATGAGAAGAAACTTGCAGTAAGATAGAACACGTGTATTTGTATTTACTGCGATTTCAGTTATATTTGTAAAAATTACTCTCACTTTTTCTGCTTTTAAAGTCCTGGAATAGATCAGATCAAATCCCCAAAGCTAATCTTAAAGGAGGAGGTCAGCACTGATGAATGGAAAAGAGAGTTCAATCTTAAACATCCGGTGTGCTAATGCCGAGGTAGTGGGTTCAAATCCTGTACCGGTCAGTTGGACTCAAATGTTGACTTCTCGTCTTGTGGGGAGTGGGGGGGGGGGGGGGGGGTTAAATTACAAGTATCTCAGAAGTCAAAGTGGGTTCGCTTGATGGCGGCGGACACTGGTAACAGGGAAAGCTAATCTACGTGGACAAATGAGTCCAGTGATGGCGGCGGACACTGGTAACAGGGAAAGCTAATCTACGAGGACAAATGAGTCCAGTGATGGCGGCGGACACTGGTAACAGGGAAAGCTAATCGACGTGGACAAATTAGTCCAGTGATGGCGGCGGACACTGGTAACAGGGAAAGCTAATCGACGAGGACAAATGAGTCCAGTGATGGCGGCGGACACTGGTAACAGGGAAAGCTAATCGACGAGGACAAATGAGTCCAGTGATGGCGGCGGACACTGGTAACAGGGAAAGCTAATCGACGAGGACAAATGAGTCCAGTGATGGCGGCGGACACTGGTAACAGGGAAAGCTAATCGACGAGGACAAATGAGTCCAGTGATGGCGGCGGACACTGGTAACAGGGAAAGCTAATCGACGAGGACAAATGAGTCCAGTGATGGCGGCGGACACTGGTAACAGGGAAAGCTAATCGACGTGGACAAATGAGTCCAGTGATGGCGGCGGACACTGGTAACAGGGAAAAGCTAATCGACGAGGACAAATGAGTCCAGTGATGGCGGCGGACACTGGTAACAGGGAAAGCTAATCGACGTGGACAAATTAGTCCAGTGATGGCGGCGGACACTGGTAACAGGGAAAGCTAATCGACGTGGACAAATTAGTCCAGTGATGGCGGCGGACACTGGTAACAGGGAAAGCTAATCGACGAGGACAAATTAGTCCAGTGATGGCGGCGGACACTGGTAACAGGGAAAGCTAATCGACGAGGACAAATTAGTCCAGTGGACTAGAAGTGGTAGCAAGTGTATGGACTAGGCTTGACTTCAAAGCGACAAACAAACAAAATGTGAAAGTAAGACATCTACTTCCATACTTAGCAGATATAGGGCATCCAGCCTGCCTTGTTGCATGGTTCCTCTACTCATTCATTCATTCATTCATCCATTCATTCATTCATTCATCCATTCATTCATTTATTCATTCATTCACTCATTCATCCAGTAACGTATCTTTTGCAGAAACCCGCTCCCATACCACCTTTCCGGAAAACTCCTCGGTTATAAGCAAGATGTCCCGCGTCTGATACACCCATCTGGAGATCATCTGCCACACCATGCACCCATCTTCTCTTTGGCCTTCCACTTCCTCTCTTAGCGGATATATACTCCCCTTGATTATTGTTGTCTCCAAACTTTCATGACGTTTCAAGTAACCAAACTATTTAATTTTTCTTTGTTTTGTCGTCTTTAGTAGTCAACCTTTTTCAATATTCAACTCTTGTCGTATAAATGCATTTGTTCTTTTCTGTATCCAAAAAATGTTTAGAACCCACCTAAAATACTTATATTCAAAGGCATTTATGCGCTGTTCATATAAGTTGTGATTTTCACTATTATTTTGGGTTGAGGTTATCAGTTTTTTCTATGCCATTCTGTGTTGTGGATAGTAATACTGTATCATCAGCATATCGAATCTCTGGAATTCATGACCACCGATATTTAGGGCATCATATTGCTCCTTGTTTATATCATCTCTGACATTTCTCATTATATTCTCGGCGTACAGGTTAAACAGATAGTGGGACCGCACATAGCCCTGACGGACTCCTTGTTTGTTGTCAAACCAGTCTGATGTCTCGCCATCTATTCTAACCGCTACTTCTTGGTCTAGATAGATAGATCATTCTTATGAGTTGTATTACATGTGATGGAACGCTCATTTTCCTCATGATTTCAAAATGTTTATAATATTGCACACTGTCTTTGAATAATCCACAAAACATGAAAATAGGTTTACAATAAATTCTCTGCCCTTCTGTATTATTAAACGCTTGTTGAGTATGTGATCTCTTGTTCCTCTTCCTTGTCTAAATCCAGCTTGAACCAAGTTAATCTCTTCTTCCATTTTCTTACGAAGTCTTCCCATTATGATTTTTATTAGAATTTTGCTTACATGACTGATCAGGGCAACAGTTCTGTAGTTGGTGCATAATTTCAGGTTGCCCTTTATTGGTATTGATGTGAAGATTGTTCTCTTCCAATCTTTTGGTCATAGTCAATATTTCCATAGCTTTTTACATAATGCGTGATAGATTTCTATGATTTCTTCTCCTCCCGCTTTAATTAGTTCAGCTGGTATCTCATCATCTCCTGGTAATTTACCATTCTTCAAGTTCGTTATTGCCCATACAATTTCATCTACTAAGGGTGCAAGTTCTGTCTCTACTGTCATTTGTTCATGTATCTCATTCATATCCTCACAGTCATTCATATCATACATGCCACTGCAGTATTCCTGCCATCTTCATAGAATTTTTATAAATTCTGTTAGAGTATTTCCCAAGTTGGCACAGATAACATTTAATTGAGGTTGAGCATTTCTTGTCAATAACTCCATTTCTGTGAACATTTCGTAATCTCTTCCATTCGTATTATATTGCTCTATTTTAAAATAACATTCTTGTATATATTGGTGTTTGTCCTTTCTTGTGTTCTTTCTTATTTCTCGAGTTAAAGATGTATACTTCATCCTGCTGTTATCAGTTCTGTTTTAGTTCCCTTCGTTGTTTTATTAATTCTAGCGTGTCTGATGTAATCCATGGCTTATGTTGCTTATTCTTGGTCTGAATTAAATCTTTGGCTGCTGTTATCAAGATATCTCTAGCTTGTGCTGCCAATTCATCAAGTGTAATTCCCTCCTGTGTAGACATCAAGAACCCAAAACGATTCCTCACTTGTACGTTGTAAGCATCTGGTATTCTTATGAGATCAAAACGAAGTGGCCTTGGTCCTCGGGTAAGCTTTTTGAGTTGTACTTTCACATCTGCTTCTAATGACTGATAATCTAGTATTACAGTCTGCACTTCGTAGGGGTTTTGCTGATGTTATGCTTGATCTCCATTTTCTTTGATTTAAAATATAATCTATCTGGCTTTAGGTAGTACTGTGCGGGGACTTCCATGTGAAAAGACTTCTTGGGTATCGTTTAAAAGGTGTGAGAATTCAATTAATTTGTCATCTGCATCATTTCTGTTTCCAAATCCAAATTTTCCTTAAACGTGACTCTCATTTTCAGCCCTTCCTGTATCTTGTTTTGCATTACAATCTCCAGTTATTAATGTTATGTCATTATGACAAATCTTATCTAATGTGTCTTGCAGTGTGCTGTAAAAATCTTCAATTTCATCCTCTTCTGCAGTTGATGTAACTGCATGTATATGTATGATAGTTTTGCTTTTTATGGACGACCTCTAAGTCTGAGGGTGAGGATTATATCATTAACGGGATTTTATCAAATTAAAGCTTTTGCTGTTATTTTATCTAAACAAAATGCCTCTCCGCTCTGACCTCCGACGTCTCTACCAGAATATATGAAAAGACTTCTATTTTCAATTTTTAAATGTCCCTTGCCTCTCCCGAGTTGTTCACTAATTCCTATAAATTGAATATTTAACCTCTCAACCTCATCACATACTACTGTAAGCTTTCCTTCATGCAGATTTCTCACATTGCACGTTCATAGTCTCACTCTGTTTCTTAGTCTGACACAGGGGATTTCCTTGGTGACACCGTCGGGATTAACTCCGTCATCACGATTACTAGTACTGGTCCCTGTGTCACACTCTTCCCCAGTGTTATCTGATCTGCCTGGCCTGGGAGTCTTACCACCATATCTTTTTCTTAGTATGTTTTCTTTCATAGTTGTTACGGTTTCATGGCAAGTTTTGCAGAAGGTAGTTTGCCATTGCTTTCCTCCTGGGCAGTGACTGTACTAGTCGGTTTCCATTGCCATTGTCTCTATTGGAATGTTAAATGTACGTCAACTTAGGAAACGATAGCCAGACCCAGCAATGTGTGGCCACACTGCTAAAGGAATAGAACACAAATGTCTGCATTTGGAAATCTAAACTAGGTTCTGTTGTTCACAGTTATATTATAAAGTTGCACATGGCTATTTATTGTTTCCCATTTGGAAATCCAAACTAGGTTCTGTTGGTGACAATGATATTCTAAAGTTGCACATGGCTATTTATTGTTTCCCATTTGGAAATCCAAACTAGGTTCTGTTGGTGACAATGATATTATAAAGTTGCACATGGCTATTTATTGTTTCCCATTTTGTGTTGCACTAAACTTTCACCCACACAAAATAGTTGCACGCTTGGTGAACACGCAAACGTAAGAAGCCAACATCGCATACAGATAACAGAAAGTTACTAAATAATCAATCCTTTAAAAGACATCGCTATACACCCCAGCATTGTTTTTGTTAATGTGGGAGGGGGGAGGGGGTGTGTGTTTAACTAGGCAAGTTTACCTTCACAAGTCTGCCATTGTTTTATGAACGACCCACGCTCATACCAGTGTTAATATTCAACACAATGTGCTTGTCATGACGCTAGTGTGAGGGTGTTGACTTGAAGGTATTACTGCTGACAATGATTACTCACACGAATATGGCAGATGCTCAGATCAAGACAAACTCACGGTGGCAGCTGATATAACATTTATTCCTATAGAGTACACGTCGAATATGCTCAATTACTGTTAGTCGCAATAGACAGTCGTTCTCATCCACCTCTCAATTCTGGGAATTGAATTCAATCACACCTGATGGCCCTCAATAATTCATACACAGTCAGGGCGTAGCAACCTTTATCACTGTGAATTCTGGCTCTGCCATTATTTGGTGTAGCTCAATAGATCAGCAGATTATTATTGTGTCACGCTCACAATGAGCAAAAACTCACTCTTGCAGTGCTGCTGCATCCAGTCCACGATTAACGCTACCGTCGACTACTGAAACTTTCCATCCGGCATTCTAGTTTTCGCTTACACGCTCCCATGGTCAGAATACCAACAGATGGTCACTTGCAAACAGTCGTATGGTGCAATATGTTGGTTGATAGTGTCAGGTTTAATCATATACGACTTTTTGTAGAAGTATCGTTGATCTAGGGGTTTGCAATGTTCGACATATTCGCATCTAATCTATGCATGGCCGCGAAGCTACCTAGTGCTTTGAATGATGTACTCTTTCTTCCCCAATTCGATGGTGAGCTGTCAGTAGTATTATCTTCCCCAATTCGATGGTGAGCTGTCAGTAGTATTATCTTCCCCGATTCGATGGTGAGCTGTCATAGTATTATCTTCCACGGTTCGATCTAGAGCTGTGTCAGTAGCATAATCTCCCAGTCTATACCCCTACTAATAGTCATGGCAATGGAAACTAGCGCACAAAATATACGACAAACGCACAAGAACGTCGTGTTCCCACTGCATCACAATACAGAGACGTGCTGGTCGTGAACTCTCCGCTGGTATCTAAACTTGGAAAGGGGAAGGAAAGCTATGTAGCACAATTCCAGTGAAGACGGTACTTCGGCATCGGGTGGGTGGGATGGCGAGGAGTGGGGAGGGGGGATGTGGGGGAGATTCTCTACACCGACGTCATTCCGAGATATGCCAGCCCTTGTCGAGGCTCTAACCGCCAGGACATCAATGCATCGGACATACCAGGTTGAAACAACTACGTGATTAACTAACCGACCAGCCAGCTAACCAGTCAACAAACCAATAAACCAGCCAACCAGTCAACCAACCCGCCAACCAGTCAACAAACAAACCAGCCAGCCAACCAGTCAACAAACTAACCAACCAGCCAACCAGTCAAAGAACTAACCAACAGCCAACCAGTCAACCAACCCGCCAACCAGTCAACAAACTAACCAACCAGCCAACTAGTCAACAAGCCAACCAACTCAGTCTAAATGACCAACCTGACCAACCTACGTAGCCAACATACCAAACTGCCAACTAATCAACCAATTCTATCTACTGAACCAATCATTAAATCAACCTGCCAGAGAACTATTTCAGAAACCAACGAACCAATCAACAAACCATCCAACCACCCAATTAATTCACAAACCAGTCAACAAGCCAGTCAATAAACCAACCAACCAGTCAGTCAAAAACCAACCCACCCAATCTAAATAACCAAAGTGACCAACCTACGTAACTAACCAACCAAACAGCCGACTAAATAACCAACACTATCTAACGAACCAATCTACAAATCAATCAACCAGTCAACCAATCAACAATCCAACCAACCAACCAACCACACAACCAACCAACCAAACAACCAACCAATCTCAACTAACCAACCAACCAGTCAACCAATCAACAATCCAACCAACCAACCAGTTAACCAACCATCAGACCAACCAACCAACCAACAAAACAACCAACCAACTCAAACAACCAACCAACCAACCAGTCAACCAACCAACGAACCTCAACCAACAAACCAACTAACCAACAAACCAACCAAACAACAAACAACCAACCAGCCGAACAACAAATCAATCAACTAACCAACCAAACAAACAACCAACCAACCAACCAATCAACCAAGCAACCAAAAAAACAACAACCAAACAACCAACTAACCAACCAACCAACCAACCAACACACCAACCAACAGTAGACGTAAATGTAAAGAGAGAATGTTTGACAGCTCTGGATGTTTGCAAAGAGTTAATCAGATAAAAGGTTAGGTATCTTAACCTTACCTAAAGGATTTCATAGTTCTTATCTGTTTATAGAGCAGTTTAATTACTGTTTCATCCAAAGTCTTCGTTTTTGATCCGAGTTCTTGCCGCGTTTGATGTCCATTAGATGACACTCTAACAGTCCTATTACAAACAGGACTACTCGAGCCATCATGGGGGATCGGTCAGTTTATCAGTTTATCCATCCCCACACATCTACCTCATACGGTCAATTTGTTTACGTTTCGCAATTTTTTTTTTTCTAGGCTGTGCTGGATTTTCCAAGCTGGCCACACACGCTCAACTAGCCAATAAAACGCATTTAGGGTCACTCAGAACCGCTGACCGCTACAGAAGGTTCACCCAATTGAATTTGATGGAGGCAGAGACAGAGGCAGACATTGAAAAAACATACGCTGGTAAAAGAGGGACGGTGTTGCTGATACTGCGGTTTATGATGCTAATGTAGCTATGTGTCTGTTAGAGGTGGTCGTTAAGGATGTACTGGTAGTTGTTGGCGTGTAAGTTTTCATCATAATGTATCATCATCATCATCATGATCATCATCATCATCATCATCATCATCATCATCATCGTCGTCGTCGTCGTCGTCATCGTCAGCAACAGCAGCAACATCAACATCTGTCCTTCTTGAGGTAAATAAAGACAGATATATTTCCAAATCTCGCACGGTGAAATTTGTGTGATTGAACGCTAGTGTTCTTGGGAATATCAGATTCTATTATGGTGCTCTCGGTAATACGTGATTGTGCTGCAGTATTTTATGTAACATACAACTGTATCACAGTGCTCTTTGTAACATACAACTGTATCACAGTGTTCTTTGTAACACACAACTGTATCACAATGCTCTTTGTAACATGCAACTGTATCACAGTGCTCTATGTAACATGCAACTGTATCACAGTGCTCTTTGTAACATACAACTGTATCACAATGCTCTTTGTAACATGCAACTGTATCACAGTGCTCTATGTAACATACAACTCTATCACAATGCTCTTTGTAACATGCAACTGTATCACAGTGCTCTTTGTAACATGCAACTGTATCACAGTGCTCTATGTAACATACAACTGTATCACAATGCTCTTTGTAACATGCAACTGTATCACAGTGCTCTATGTAACATACAACTGTATCACAATGCTCTTTGTAACATGCAACTGTATCACAGTGTTCTTTGTAACGTACAACTGTATCACAGTGTTCTTTGTAACATGCAAGTCAACTACGGTGCTAATTATAAGGTCACAAAATAAAATAGATTTGCTCCGGGTAACAGAAATGATAGTGTCACAAAACGCGACAGTGATACTTCAGAAAACATTAACGAAACTGTGATGCTTTAGAGAAAATAATAATGTCACAAAACGAGACAATGATACTTCAGAACACATTATAAGGTCGCAAAACGAGACAGTGATGCTTAAGAAAGAAATCATAATGTCACAAAACGAGACACTGATACTTCAGAGAGAAAAAAAATGATAGTGTCACATAAACGTAATGACACTTTCTTGCCTGACCTCGGCATTGTGGGGTCCTTCTAGACACGGGTCAGTTGGACGGAATTGTTGACTTCTCGTCCTTGGCTGGAGGAAGTAATTTACAAGTACCTCAGAAATCGGAGAAGGTTCGTCTGATGCGGAAGGACACTGGTAATATGAAAAACCAATTATCACTTAAAATCAGTTTAGTAAAGTCACTAGTAGTTACAACACGTGGAGATAGCAGTACGTCAGTGGACTACACTCGAGTTCAGAGCCAGGAACTCCACAGAAAACAAATAGTATCGGTTTTAATCCATTCATAATAAAACATGCTTTTATATATTCCAACACTGTTCTTCTCATGAAACATAAAACATGCTTTTATATATTCCAACACTGTTTTTCTCATGAAACATAAAACATGCTTTTATATATTCCAACACTGTTCTTCTCACTGCCCTTGACTTACAATCAATCATGTGCCATGCCGGAAAGCGTGGGCGGTCATGACTCGCCATTTCACTCGATCACCAGTGTCGTGGATCAGCTCAGTGTTCCTGTCTCGTCCATGCCATGTGGCCAAGCCATCCAGGTATTTTCCTCTCGGTCTTCCTCTTGGTCTGTTCCCTTCGATCTTGCCAGTTGTCACTAAGTTCTCCAATCCATTTCTTCTCATAACATGTCCAAAAATTTTTGACTGTCTACGTCTAATTTCTCTAATCAGTTTACGATCTTCATTTGTCTCCTGTAGTACTTGGTCATTGGTTTTTCTGTCTGTCCATGGTATTCTTTGCATACGTGACGCGACGAGAATTAGCAGTGGTTCGAATTGCAAAAGTGACTTATGAGAGTATGGAGCCGGTCGCTCAGAAAGTCGTGGCGTGCTGATGAGCGTAATCTAGCCTAGGAATCAACATACAGCTGAAAGATGCTGGTGTTGACCGCAATATCCTGAAACAGGATGGAAACGCGGGAAAAAAAAAAAAAAAAAAAAAAAAAATCAGATGTTTTTCAGCCTGACTGCTCATTGTCCAAGTTTCACATCCAAACAAAAGAACAGGCTCTATGTATCCCCTCAACACTCTTTTTCTCGTTTCAATTGACATCTTTTTATTGGTCAGAATGCTTTTCATCTTGCTAAAGGCTACTTTCGCCATGGCGATTCTTTTTCTAATCTCTTCAAGGCATCTCCCATCAGATGTTATGACTGTTCCAAGATAATTGTACCGATTCACTTGTTGAAGAATATTTCCATTTACTTGTATATTACATTGTGGCACTTCTTTCTTCCTAGTGACGACAATAACCTGAGTCTTTTTACAATTTAATTCTAACCCCAGTTGCTCACTGTGCACAACAACCGCATCTACTAATTGTTGCAGGTCCTGCGCATTGTCTGCAATTAATACTGTATCTTTAAGCGAATCATGATGTACTAGGCGCTTTTAAAGAGGTAGTTTGCCGTTGCTTTCCTCTATGGCAGTGACCGTACTGGTCGGAGACCGCAGCCATTGACTCAAGAAGAGCTCGTCTGCCTGCCGTCGTGAAACTCTAGACCATGACCAACAAATATCTGTCTGCTGCCCTCAACATTTCATCCACCACCTGACTTACATTCAACATAAAACATGCTTTTATATATTCCAACACTGTTCTTCTCATTGCCCTTGACTTACGGTATTGGTCATCATGGTTGTCCACAGCCTCCTGTCTCAATACTTGTAATCCAGTCAGTCTGGTATTGGGCATAGTCCTTTCTTCTTATAAGAAAGAAAGTCCTCATTGTTCAACGTGCTCCCTCAACTGTATATATCTACCTCTTCTCCGCTCAACTTTCTAAGGAAGTGAGTCACACCAAGTTGTACATCTTACACCCGTCTGTCCGACTTTGGCATACAAGTGTCTCCAGTTGTACATCTTACAGCCCGTCTGTCCGACTTTGGCATACAAGTGTCTCCAGTTGTACATCTTACAGCCTGTCTGTCCGACTTTGGCATACAAGTGTCTCCAGTCGTACATCTTACAGCCTGTCTGTTCGACTTTGGCATACAAGTGTCTCCAGTTGTACATCTTACAGCCTGTCTGTTCGACTTTGGCATACAAGTGTCTCCAGTTTGTACATCTTACAGCCTGTCTGTCCGACTTTGGCATACAAGTGTCTCCAGTTGTACATCTTACAGCCTGTCTGTCCGACTTTGGCATACAAGTGTCTCCAGTTGTACATCTTACAGTCTGTCTGTCCGACTTTGGCATACAAGTGTCTCCAGTTGTACATCTTACAGTCTGTCTGTCCGACTTTGGCATACAAGTGTCTCCAGTTGTACATCTTACAGCCTGTCTGTCCGACTTTGGCATACAAGTGTCTCCAGTTTTTACATCTTACAGTCTGTCTGTCCGACTTTGGCAAAACAAGTGTCTCCAGTTGTACATCTTAACAGGGCCTGTCCTGTGCGGGCTTTGGCATACAAGTGTCTCCCGTTGTACATCTTACAGCCCGTCTGTCCCACTTTGGCATACAAGTGTCTCCATTGTACATCTTACAGCCTGTCTGTCCCACTGTGGCATACAAGTGTCTCCAGGGTTTTACATCTTACAGCCCGTCTGTCCGACTTGGCATACAAGTGTCTCCAGTTGTACATCTTACAGCCTGTCTGTCCGACTTTGGCATACAAATGTCTCCATTGTACATCTTACAGCCCGTCTGTCCGACTGTGGCTACAAGTGTCTCCAGTTGTACATCTTACAGCCTGTCTGTCCGACTTTGGCATACAAGTGTCTCCATTGTACATCTTACAGCCGTCTGTCCGACTGTTTGGGATACAAGTGTCTCCAGTTGTACATCTTACAGCTGTCTGTCGACTTTGGCATACAAGTGTCTCCAGTGTACATCTTACAGCCTGTCTGTTCGACTTTGGCATACAAGTGTCTCCAGTTGTTACATCTTACAGCCTGTCTGTCGACTTTTGTCATCACAGTGTCTCCCGTTGTACATATTACAGCTGTCTGTCCGACTTTGGCATACAAGTGTCTCCAGTTGTACATCTTACAGCCTGTCTGTCCGACTTGGCATACAAGGTCTCCAGTTGTACATCTACAGCCTGTCTGTCCGACTTTGGCATACAAGTGTCTCCAGTTGTACATCTTACAGCCTGTCTGTTCGACTTTGGCATACAAGTGTCTCCAGTTGTACATCTTACAGCCTGTCTGTTCGACTTGGCATACAAGTGTCTCCAGTTGTACATCTTACAGCCTGTCTGTCCGACTTTGGCATACAAGTGTCTCCAGTTGTACATCTTACAGCCTGTCTGTTCGACTTTGGCATACAAGTGTCTCCAGTTGTACATCTTACAGCCTGTCTGTCCGACTGTGGCATACAAGTGTCTCCAGTTGTACATCTTACAGCCTGTCTGTTCGACTGTGGCATACAAGTGTCTCCAGTTGTACATCTTACAGCCTGTCTGTCCGACTGTGGCATACAAGTGTCTCCAGTTGTACATCTTACAGCCTGTCTGTCCGACTGTGGCATACAAGTGTCTCCAGTTGTACATCTTACAGCCTGTCTGTCCGACTGTGGCATACAAGTGTCCCCCAGTTGTACATCTTACAGCTGTCTGTCCCCTGTGGGCTACAAGTGTCTCCAGTTTTTACATCTTACAGCCTGTCTGTCCGACTTTGGCATACAAGTGTCCCAGTTGTACATCTTAAGCCTGTCTGTCCGACTGTGGCATACAAGTGTCTCCAGTTGTACATCTTACAGCCCGTCGTCCGACTGTGGCATACAAATGTCCTCCAGTTGTACATCTTACAGCCGTCTGTCCGACTTTGGCATACAAGTGTCTCCAGTTGTACATCTTACAGTCTGTCTGTCCGACTGTGGCATCACAAGTGTCTCCAGTGTACATCTTACAGCCTGTCTGTCCGACTGTTGGCATACAAAGTGTCTCCAGTTGTACATCTTACAGCCTGTCTGTCCGACTGTGGCATACAAGTGTCTCCAGTTGGTACATCTTACAGCTGTCTGTTCGACTTTGGCATACAAGTGTCTCCAGTCTGTACATCTTACAGCCTGTCTGTCCGACTGTGGCATACAAGTGTCTCCAGTTGTACATCTTACAGTCTGTCTGTCCGACTGTGGCATACAAGTGTCTCCAGTTGTACATCTTACAGCCTGTCTGTCCGACTTTGGCATACAAGTGTCTCCAGTTGTACATCTTACAGTCTGTCCTGTCCGACTGTGGCATACAAGTGTCTCCAGTTGTACATCTTACAGCCTGTCTGTCCGACTGTGGCATACAAGTGTCTCCAGTTGTACATCTTACAGCCTGTCTGTCCGACTTGGCATACAAGTGTCTCCAGTTGTACATCTTACAGCCTGTCTGTCCGACTGTGGCATACAAGTGTCTCCAGTTGTACATCTTACAGCCTGTCTGTCCGACTGTGGCATACAAGTGTCTCCAGTTGTACATCTTACAGCCTGTCTGTCCGACTTTGGCATACAAGTGTCTCCAGTTGTACATCTTACAGTCTGTCTGTCCGACTGTGGCATACAAGTGTCTCCAGTTGTACATCTTACAGCCTGTCTGTCCGACTTTGGCATACAAGTGTCTCCAGTTTGCTTGCTCTAGCCAGATTCCACCCAAAGTCACGTGTTCTGTCTACCTGTGGGTTTGTTTACTTGTTCCTACAGTTTTGCCAGAGCGGCGGGCTACAACCTACTCTTTCCATTTCCAACTGTCGTGGGATTTTAACCGCGCATAATTTGCACGTATTTTTCTACTATATCCGAGGTGCTAGGTACTATCTCACTACCCAAGAAATCAATGGTCGTATAATTAATACCAACAGCTCTAGAAATAATCTCCTGCCGCACTGTGAGAACCAACCCGATACATTATAGCCAGGTGCAGACCGGCAACCTCTCACCTCAGCTGCTGTCAGTCCACTCCATGGTGTCTTTAAAGTCATGACTTCTACCCGTTTCAACCTCAGCTGCTGGTCATTCCACCCCATGTGCCGTGAAAGTCCCTGACTTCGACCCCTTCAAACTCACCCAGAGAGGTATAATTAGGGCCCATCCCAGCCTCAGATTATTCCTGTAATTCCGGATATGAATTAGCATGGATTCCAGGTGCCCTGTTTACTCTTGGTTGTTATGTCCACGGCTTTCTTTTTACCCCCCCCCCCCCAATCGTTGTGATGTTGGTATATATGTCCACGGCTGTCTTGTACCCCCCCCCCCACCCCAATCGTTGTGATGTTGGTAGATATGTCCACGGCTGTCTTGTTCCCCCCCCCCACCCACCCACCCCAATCCTTGTGATGTTGGTAGATATGTCCACGCAGTCTTGTCCCCCACCGCCCCCCCCCAATCGTGGTGATGTGGGCAGATATGTCTACGGCTGTCTGTTTCCCCCCCCCCCACCCACCCACCCCCAATCCTTGTGATGTATGGTAGATATGTCCACGGCTGTCTTGTCCCCCCCCCCCCCAAGTCGTTTGATGTTGGTAGATTGTCCACGCGATCTCTGTTCCCCCTCCCCCAACTCCTTTGTGATTATGGTAGATATGTCCACGAGCTCCTTGTTCCCCCCCCCCCCCCCCAACCACCCACCCCAATCCGTATGATGTGGGTAGATATGTGGCCACGGATCTCTGTGTCCCCCCCCCCCCCCAATCTTGTGATGATGGTCTATATGTCACGGCCGTCTGTCCCCCCCCACCCACCCACCCCCTTCCTTGTGATGTTGGAGATATGTCCACGCTGTCTTGTCCCGCCCCCCCCCCAATCGTTGTGATGTTGTAGATATGTCCACGCAGGTCTTGTCCCCCCCCCCCCAATCGTTGTGCTGTTGGAGATATGTCCACGGCGGTCTTGTCCACCCCCCCCCCCCAATCGTTGTGATGTTGGTAGATATGTCCACGGCGTCTTGTCCCCCCCCCCCAATCGTTGATGATTTGGTAGATACTGTCCACGGCTGTCTTGTCCCCCCCCCCCCCAATCGTTGTGATGTTGGTAGATATGTCCACGGCTATCTTGTTCCCCCCCCCCAATCCTTGTGATGTTGGTATATATGTCAACGGCCGTCTTGTTCCCCCCACCACCCCCCACCCCAATCGTTGTGATGTTGGTAGATATATCCACGGCTGTCTGTCCCCCCACCCCAATCGTTGTGATGTTGGTAGATATGTCCACGGCTGTCTTGTCCCCCACCCCAATCGTTGTTATGTTGGTAGATATGGTCCACGGCTGTCATTGCACCCTCCCCCCAATCGTTGTTATGTTGGTAGATATGTAAACGGCTTGTCTTGTCCCCCCCCCCCAATCGGTGTTATGTTTGGTAGATATGTAAACGGCTGTCTTGTCCCCCCCCCCCCCCCAATCGTTGTGATGTTGGTAGATATGTCCACGGCTGTCTTGTCCCCCCCCCCCCCCCAATCCTTGTGATGTTGGTATATATGATAACGGCCGTCTTGTTCCACCCCCCCCCCCTCCCCGATCCTTGTGATGGTGGTAGTTATGTCCACGGCCAGTTTTTCTTCCCCAATCACTGTGGTGATGGTAGTTATATGTAACCAATGCCTTCCGGCTGACTTTTGTTGTTGTTGTTCCATCCATCCATCATGTGCCATGCCGATAAGCGCGGGTGGTCATGTTCTGCCATCTCACTCGATCACTAGAGTCGTGGATCAGCTCCGTATTTCTGTCTCGACCATGCCATGTGGACAAGCCATACAGGTATTTACTTCTCAGTTTTCCCCTTGGTCTGTTCCCTTCGATCTTGCCAGTTGTCACCAAGTTCTCCAAGTCATTTCTTCTCATAACATGCCCAAAAAATTTGACTGTCTACGTCTAATGGCTCTACTCAGTTTACGATCTTCATTTGTTTATTGAAGGACTTGCTCACTGGTTTTTGTCTGCTCATTGTCCACGCTTCACATCCATACAAAAGTATAGGTTCTATGTAGTACTTCAACACTCGTTTTCTCTTTTCAATTGATATCTTTATATTGGTCAGTATGTTTTTCATCTTGCAAAAGGTTACCTTAGCTATGGCAACTCTTGTTCTAATCTCTTCAATGTAACTCCCATTAGATGCTATGACTGTTCCGAGATAACTGTATCGATTGTTGTTGTTGCATATCCTATTTACAGCACTGCTGTTGTTGATGTCTTAGCAAGTTTACGTTCAGTAGCTTGTCTTTGCTTTATGAATGACCGGCTCCCATACCATCACGTTAAAACCAGCGCGACACGGTCTGCTGCCACATCGGTCAAATCTGTGTTTCGAACGCAGGTAAGCGGCCTTCACGAATCACCCTCACAAGACCTTTGCCACGGCAAAACCGGCATTCCGGCTGAAGACAGAGAAATCACACGGCAAACCGGCATTCCGGGCTGAAGACAGAGAAATCACACGGCAAACCGGCATTCCGGCTGAAGACAGAGAAATCCACGGCAAACCGGCATTCCGGCTGAAGACAGAGAAATCCCACGGCAAACCGGCATTCCGGCTGAAGACAGAGAAATCACACGGCAAACCGGCATTCCGGCTGAAGACAGAGAAATCACACGGCAAACCGGCATTCCGGCTGAAGACAGAGAAATCACACGGCAAACCGGCATTCCGGCTGAAGACAGAGAAATCAAAATCATTTTTCAAAAAGCTAGTGTGCTAATATGTCAACTGTCACACATACTGAAACATCCAAATATACCCATGTCCGCAAAACGACAGATAATAATTAGCATATTCACACCAACCTTATGCTACCAATGTCAAACTTGGACATTATCCGAATAATACTTACATAACATCAACACCTGTAAGATGAGATGCTTGAGGATAGCTGTCAAATTAATTATCAGAGACGGAATAAGAAATGAGACAGACAGTGGGATCAACACCTTGTGCCACATATATTGAAAGGCAGAAGGCCAAATGGTTAGAATGCAACACCAACAACAACAATCAGCACTGACGCAACATCAAAGAAGATCTGATGTGAGAACATGAGTACGTTCAAGAAGAACATGGATCAACGACGTCAAAGACAGTGTACAAGAGACAGAGACAAGGAATGACACAATCCAGCGCCACCCATCGGGCGCTGGAGCGTCAACTATTCCTGCCTACGGCACTTGACTGCAAAAATTAAAGATGATGGAGATGATATTTCTTGTATACACCATTACACAAATTACAGAAGTACATTAGCATTAATCTAAAAGGCGCCTGCCATGCAATATAAATAATTTTAATACTCTTTACTGAAATAATATAACATGGATGCTATATGTTAAGTTATCTCCCATCAGAGATTTAAATATTTTTTGTTATTATCCCCCTTGCGTGGATATTTTCAAGCCCGTTTAACTAGTTTTGTCTGGGCCTTATCGTCCCGCCTCTCAGCGGACAAACGAGCCCTGGGACCCAAACGTCCAGAAATGAAGCACCACTTGGACTGCCCTATGCCGACACTGGCCATACTGACCAGCCTCATTAGGCCGCTGATTTATCTCGTTTCATCTCCGCCGTTCCATCGCTTTATTGGCTTCTGTCGGATTTTATGTATTTTGTTTCTTTTCAGTATTGTTCCGTCTTTACTTTCTAGGTTCCTAATCTCAGCTCTTTTCAGACCAGACAGGCTTGACCTACTTATAGATATCTGGGTGGGGAGGGAACGAAATCAGAACATCATTAGATGTTGTGAAATGTAGCTCTTGCATCATCATCATCATCATCATCATCATCATCATCATCAGTATCATGATTACAGTTACAGAAAACATAAGACGTTGAGGCGACAAGCCTTTATCAGAAAATAAAACAAAAAATATGTGCTAATTATCTCAGAATTCCAGGCTGTCCATGTCCCTAATTGTCATCTTATTGTCCATGCTGTGTGGGGTTGATGATCATGTCTGTCCACAATCTTCTGCCTCGTGTACTGCCAATCTTCTTACAGTCCATGCCGTGTGGCGGTGGTGATCATGTCTGTCCACGGAATTATGTCTCGTGTGCTGCGGTTTTCTCACTATTTTTCTATGACAACGCATCTTCGCATCTTCCATTTAATTCTTCAATCATCTGCTAATTGTTCAAGATTAGCTTCCGTACATAAGGATTGCCTCAGTCTAGCTCTTACAATCTCTTGTCAACACCTCGAGTGATAAAGATAAATTGCAGAGAATATTCTCCATGTTATGAAATGCTGCCTTTGTTTGCGGCATTCTACGTGTAACTGCCTCAATACATCTGTTGTTATTCTCCATGTTATGAAATGCTGCCTTTGTTTGCGGCATTCTACGTGTAACTGCCTCAATACATCTGTTGTTATTCTCCATGTTATGAAATGCTGCCTTTGTTTGCGGCATTCTACGTGTAACTGCCTCAATACATCTGTTGTTATTCTCCATGTTATGAAATGCTGCCTTTGTTTGCGGCATTCTACGTGTAACTGCCTCAATACATCTGTTGTTATCTCCATGTTATGAAATGTTGCCTTTGTTTGCGGCATTCTACGTGTAACTGCCTTCAATACATCTGTTGTTATTCTCCATGTTATGAAATGCTGCCTTTGTTTGCGGCATTCTACGTGTAACTGCCTCAATACATCTGTTGTTATTCTCCATGTTATGAAATGCTGCCTTTGTTTGCGGCATTCTACGTGTAACTGCCTCAATACATCTGTTGTTATTCTCCATGTTATGAAATGCTGCCTTTGTTTGCGGCATTCTACGTGTAACTGCCTCAATACATCTGTTGTTATTATCATGTTATGAAATGTTGCCTTTGTTTGCGGCATTCTACGTGTAACTGCCTCAATACATCTGTTGTTATTATCATGTTATGAAATGTTGCCTTTGTTTGCGGCATTCTACGTGTAACTGCCTCAATACATCTGTTGTTATTCTCCATGTTATGAAATGCTGCCTTTGTTTGCGGCATTCTACGTGTAACTGCCTCAATACATCTGTTGTTATTTAAGTACTCAAATATTTACACACGTTGACTTGTGACAGGATGGTTCTATTAATGTTGATATCTCATGTACGTACGTATGCACGTTTCCTTTCTAATATCAATCACTTCTGCTGTTCTGTTATTCAGACTAATTACTTTGGTTCTGAATGTCTGTTGCAGTTATATCTATCATTTCTTGTAACTTCTGGAGGAGTTTTGTGTTTGCATTCTGGCAGCGGCATTATCCATAGTATAACTGTGCGGGCTGTCTGTTCCACTTTTCACATGGGGCACTGAGGAGCATTTTGTGTGATATTCACTGGCACAGGAATGGAGCATTATGGGGTAAACTTTACCGTGAAGTTGGAACCGCGAATAACTAACTATTGCTTGTATCTGCGTGTCCGCGTCAGCGATCAGCATACCGTAAGACGAATGTGATTTTAGTAACTGCCAAATGATTCTAAACTTAAATACGTTTGTTGTCAAGGAAATATGCATATTCTGTAATAAAATGTTACTTTAGTTTGTTTGTTTGTTTCTTCCACTGTTGTTTCTCTGTTTTATAAGGTTTGCAAGATATGTGAGTTTTTTGGGGGAGTCTTGCAGATTGTGATCTGCTGTCTGCTGCGCTAATCCACATGTGCACATATCGGTCACATTATGAGAATACTAAATCCTGGATATGTTGTGACAACTGGAAAGATATGTGGAAAGAGTGATAAAGGAAGACAGCGAGAGAACATTCTTGACAGTGTTGTGTCCCGGCATGCAAATGGAGTCAACACACAAAGTGGCACATGCCGTTGGAGATAGAAAGATGTGGAGAAGCACGCTGGTCTGCCAGGTACTTGATGATGATGATGATGATGATGATGATGATGATGATGATGATGATGATGATGATGATGATGATGATGATGATGATGATGATATTTCGTATGGAACATTTCAGTAGAAGTAGAGATCTATGACGAGCCAGCTGGTGTGGCTGTAGATTGACGTAAGACTGCGTGCCACCTCAACTAGCACAGGATATACTATGAACAAAACTATGTATTTAGTTCACTTTAGAAGACAGAAAACAAATAACCAAGTGTACTTAAATGTGAGCCGCCAGAACAAGTCCCCGGAGCAATTAACCGGTTTCTCGATGTCTACAGCACCCGAAGTCTCTCAGTGTACACGTACAGATGAATAGAACGGTTTTCATGTCTCCAGGGAGGCGAGTACACCTTGTGGACGCCAAGGCGCCTGTTTGTAAACAGCGCCCCGATTTGTCGTACACTAAGTGTTGGCGTTCGCAGCAGAAGTTTGTTGTTCAGATTTGGCTCAGTTCTCATGTATGACACTAACTTAATTTGACGTTCTTGGCCGAAACTTGGAGGAAATCTGGTCAAGTTCACAGATAGTGTTAACCTTGGTGCCAGTTTGTAGTTCTTATGTTGGTTGACATAAACAGACTCACATCTTATCATTGATAAATATATATATATATATATATATATATATATACATAATTTCTGGTTACGACTCCATGAGTCTGATAAATGTAATTTTCTGTCCCTTTTACACTGTTTTTGGCACTGATTTCTTCCTTTCCCTTGTAAGATACATTCCCTTTTCTGTTCCTTTCTCCTATACCGGGCGTTCTCGTGTAGCGGTTCGAAGGTTACTCTAGCAGTGGACTGGAGAGTTCCATGCTTGCGCTCGTCGCTCGTCGCTCGCCACGAAAGGGAGAGGCTTGCAACCGATTCCCTGGTCCATACCGGCCTATACAGTGTGATGTTCATGGCGCATGAAATATGTGATGTTCATAGCATATAAAACATGTGATGTTCATAGCACATGACACACCCATAGCAGGCTGCAACTGAGAGGTGTGTGTGTTCTTTCCTTTCCTTTGTCATATCTCTACTTTCTTCTTTAGTATTCCTTGTTTGTATTGCTATCTTTCATTACTTGTGTTTCTTTTCTTTTTTCTTTTCTTCGAGCTGTTTTAATGGTCATCTTTGCGTGCTATTTTCAGTCTTCTTCATACTGCCGCTTCCTTCCTTCTTTGTTTGATTGTTTATTTGTGTGCTTGTGTGTTTATTTCATTCTTTCTTTCTCTCTTTCAACCATATATTTTACAAGTGATTTAGTGTCCATCCTACCTTAATTAGCTATGCTGGCATATATAATTATTAACCTGATTTGCCCCAACTTGTGTAATCACAACGTTCATCACCTTCTTTCTATGCTGCGCTACTCCTCGCTCACCTCCACACCCCATCAACCCAGTGCCCTCCCCCCTCCCATCTATAAAAGGAAGCCAAGTTTAGAATAAAACAATCCTAAATCACGTAACCAGATGTCCCCGTCACGTCATCAGACTAGTTCCAGGAAATCCTCACAATGTGATCGCGTCATCTTTGTCGTTGGGCGGTACTCGTTACACTGGGCGCCCCTCAGGGACGCCTCGGCTGAATACTTGTCACTGGTAGGCGGTTCCGAGCTCCCCGGTGTGCGCAGGTTGTAATATTGGCTTCATTTTCTGGCGGCAGATTGTTCGTGCTCACGTGCTTGTTCCCCCCACTTGATTTTAAAGACGGGACATTTCCTCAGATTACAGTTCTGTCATTACGTCTCTATCTCTTTGTTTAACTACCTTTCAACTGACTTTCATATTTACCCATCTTCGTAGGCATGTGTATGTATCTACCTACTTACTTACTATCTGAGCTACCTGCCTATGTAAATGAAATGCATGCCTACCTACCTCCCACTTGAACTATATCAAGCTCCTACCAACCTACTTACCTGCCCACGTACATACCTGAATACCTAGCTACAACTTTATCTCAATATTAATATTCCTACCAACCAAACACCTACCTACCTACAATCTTACTTTAACATCAATCAATATACCTTCCTATCTACCTACCCACCTACCTACCTATGAACCTAACAGCATACCTACATATCTCCCTACAATTATACCATCATATCAGTTAACTTATCAACCTATCAACTAACTTACCTTCATATCAGTCTACCTACTTACCTACCTACCTACAAAACTACCACCTTATCTTGACACCAATCAACCCATCAACCTATCTACCTGCCTGCACAGCACCATACCTTTATATCAATTAATCAACCTTACTGTTGATTCAAACCCGGGTCACCTAAAGGAGAATCCAGCATTCTCATCCACTAGGCCGCCGCTGCTCAAACATTGAACTATTTATGCAACATGACTCTCTCTCTCTCTCTCTCTCTCTCTCTCTCTCTCTCTCTCTCTCTCTCTCTCTCTCTCTCTCTCTCTCTCTCTCTCTCTCTCTCAGACCACAGTGTAATTTGATGATTTCACGACGTTGAGTTTGTGTTAGGGTTTTCTTTGGTTGTCAAATACAGAGATTTGGATTCAGTCACCATCACTGACAGAACTGTTTCCCTGCCAGAGTGGCTTGGCTGTCGACCATATTTAACATTGACAGGAAACTATTTAGATTGTCTGGATTTTGAGATTGAAATGTGAAGAGAAAACAAACAGGTCAATGCATCTCATTATGGCGCTGCCCAACACACTTGTACACGACGCCTTTGACAACCCTGGTGTAGTATTTGGCCGAGGACAGCCCAGTGAGGACACTCATAGCTAATCACTATGGGATTAGTTGCATGGCATATGAACCATACCTTGTTTCCCTTTACAGGGAGAATGTGTTTAGAAGTTTAGAAGATATAAGAGTAATCACCATCGTGGACATAACATCAATAACATTAGATATGCAAATGATATAATATTGAGTTCAGACAATGAGCAGGATCTGCAACAATTAGTAGATGCGTTTGTTGCACACAGTTAACAACTATGGTTAGAATTAAATTGCAATAAGACACAGATTATGGTCGTCTCTAAGAAGAAAGAAACATAACAATGTAATATGCAAGTAAATCGGAAAGTCTTTAACAAATCAATAGGTACAACGATCTCGGAAAGTAATAATATCTAATATCTGATTGGGGGGGGGGGGGGGGGGGGGGGTGTGGTGCCTTGAAGAGATTAGAACAAGAATCGCTGTAGCAATGGTAACCTTTTGCAAAATAGAAAACATATAGACTAATAAAAAAATGTCAGTTTGCAACGAGAAAAAAAGTGTCGAAGTGCAACATAGAACTTGTGCTGTATGGATGTGGGACGTGGACAATGAGAAGACAAGCGAATAAAAATCTAATGGCAGTGGAAATGTGGTTTCTGAGGAAAATGCAAACAATACCACGGACAGACAGAAAAACCAATTAGCACGTCCTACCAACTTGGTGACAACTGGCTAGATTGAGAGGGGGGGAGGGAACAAAAGCAATGCATAGAAGTAAATATCTAGATGGATTGAGCACATGACATAGTCGGGGCAAGAACACAAGGGCTGATTCACGACTCTAGTGATCGTGTATCGCGAAACGTTACCGCCCACGCTTACCGGCATGGCACATAGTGAATGAATGCATCACAAGACACTATTGTTGTGACATTTGACTTCATCCTATGATTCAATTATAGGCATTGAATGGCATTGGACCTGCGACACTAGACCCATCCTTGTCTAGACCAATCGGCACTCAGGGTGTCATGTGCTCAACACTTCACCGGCCGCCTTTACTGCCCATGACACTTCCTTCTCCCCATTCTGGGCTGACCTGGGAACCAGGGTCAAGTTTAACCATTGGTCTCGATGCCAATTCAAACCCATAACAATCAGGCCGGAAGGCGAGCATGCTAACCATGAGGCTACTGTAGTTACCCTCGCGACATGTAATGTTTAACGGTAAACCAAGAAACATAACCAGGATAAACATACTGCTGATGTAGTTGTAGTGGTTATCTCCCGTATATTGCTCTCTGAATATATATCATGATCATCATCATGTTCCCGGCTAGTTGGCGTAGGCTTTCATGTCTCTTCACAGATCTCGGTCTTTGGTATTCTTGATCAACTCTACTGATGATATCCCTCCATGCAACCGTCTCAGTCTATACAGCATCATTTCTCTCGGTCTGCGCCTGCCATTTTCCCCACTGATCTTTCCAATCGTCACGAAATTCGCCAATGCCTCTTTTCTCATCACATGACTAAAGAGGCGGTTTGACTCTTGTCTTATACAGTAACTCTATCTGAAATACACCAGTAACCATTAATTGATTGCGCTGATTTTTCATGAAATAGTATTCCTACTCCTGTTCGTGCTATAGAAACCTGCATAAATTATTGTGTGTTTCTCTGTTATTATATTATCACATACGGCCAACCTTATCTCACTCACGCCTAGGATATTCATTTCCTTATCTTTCAATTCTTACATTACATTATCACATCCCGCCCACCTCATCTCACTCAAGCCTAGGATATTCATTTCCATATTTTTCAATTCTTGTATTACATTATCACATCCCGCCCACCTCATCTCACTCACGCCTAGGATATTCATTTCCATATTTTTCAATTATTGTATTACATTAGGAGGAGCGGCTGGCCGAGTGGCTAGAACGCCGGACTCTCCTTCGGGAGACCCGGGTTCGATCCCTCGGTAAGGTGTGGGATTTTTTTCTGTCGGGGGCAAAAAGAAAATCCTAACCTGCACAGTTCGTTGTGACTGCACTAGCCAGGCGGCCTTAATTCCTCAGACTCAAAGACCCCTCTGCCATACACCGCAAGGTACTATATTGGCAGTAAATGACAGTATAACATTATTCAACTTCCCTACCTCAGCTAGTGTCCTCACATTCCGTGTTTCTAGTACATTTAACCACACCCCACCCCCTCAATGTTAGTTAGGATGACGGTCTGGTGTCACGTGTAGCTCATGACTGTCCCCACCGGGCGTGGCTGTCCCATTAATTCAGCAGCTAACGGCGTTATCTCATTGAAATATAGTCCACATCCACACGGGAGTATTTACCCTCTGCTCAGTAGCAGAGTTATCCACTTATCCCAGTCTATACTCGGTCCCCAGAATTGTCTACATTATCCCGGTGGATACTCGGTCCCCAGAGTTGTCCACTTATGTCGGTGGATACTCTGTTCCCAGAGTTGTCCATTTATCCCGGTGGATACTCGGTCCCCAGAGCTGTCTACATTATCCCCGTGGGTACTCGGTTCCCATATTTGTCCAATTATCCCGGCTGATACTATGTCTCTTGGATTGTTCACTCATCCCGGTGGATACTCGGTCCCCAGAGCTAATTTGCCACACCTTGCTGTATTTAAAACAATGATATTACTCTGCTACTAAAGAAGATCGGAGGTTGCCACGCTCTCATATCTGAATACCTGAGAGCATATTCCTTATTGCCTTTCTAATATAAACGTGTTCGTTAATGATGCATTGAATAGATCGACAATAGCGAGAAATGGAAGTGGTAAGCTTTACAAGAAGAAAATCACAAGTGTAGGTCCGCATGGCCGAATGGGTAAGAGCGTGTGTTCTTAGACATTACTTGTGCTGATGCCGACGTAAGCGGTTCAGCCCCTACACCGGACAGCTGGACTAAAATGTTGACCTGTCGTCCTTGACTTGGGGACGTAATTTACAAGTACCTCTGAAGACGGAGTGGGTTCGCCTGATGGCGAGGGACACTGTAAATAAGAAAAGGTGATGCACATTCAAAAGTCAGTCCATCACTGCTAGAAGTGGTGTGCATAGACTACGTTTGAGCTCAAAGCCAGCGAGCGTAAACATAAAATAAAATAAAAAAGAAAGAAATCACAAGTGACAATCTGAACGTTGTAGCTAGAGCCGTTTTTAGCGGAAAAACCTTAAACAGACACTGATATAATAGTACACACATGTACGACAGTTACACACATGTACGACAGTTACACACATGTACGACAGTTACACACATGTACGACAGTTACACACATGTACGACAGTTACACACATGTACGACAGTTACACACATGTACGACAGTTACACACATGTACGACAGTTACACGGCTTACGTTCTTGCGTCATCCCAACAGCCGTGTAGCCGGCATTGGTGGGGTAATGCAGATAGTTGATATTATCTACACGTCTAATGAGCGTTACACGACGTTATGAAGGTTGATTCAACATAAACTAATTAATTTGTGAATATTTTGTATGTAGTTATATCAATGTACGTTTAATTTTGTTTAATTCTTAGGAAGGCTCTTACCGTAACGTCCAATGTGTCGCTTGTGAATGTGTTGTTGTAAAGCTTATCAGTTCAGCATCCCATGTTTGATTGTTTTACTAATTGTACTTGCATAGCATGACTGCAGTTCCATCAATTGTGTTTTTTTTTTTCTTTTATCGCTATTTT